>CM028930.1:25706784-25741784 GCA_016801845.1 Polydactylus sextarius | reverse complement strand
CGTTGTAAACTGATGTTCTAACGTCAGAAGATGCAGATCTTCATTAATCTCTAATCTCGTTAATCTGGATTAAAGATGTAAACTACACGTGTTTGTTACTTTGTTTCATTTTAAACCTTTGATGTCAGAACAGTTTGTTACATTAATGTCTCTAAATCTGAAATTAAGGTTCAAACCTCATGTAGGTTTTTTTATATTAGAAGCATCTCTTCTTCTCTAATCTGTAATATCACACATAGTCTGGTCTGGATTAGATTAAACCTCATGTCTGGGTTCTTACTTTGTTACTTTGTTACCTTTTACTTAAAACCCTCTGATGTCAGCGCAGGAGGAGTGTGTGTGTGTGTGTGTGTGTGTGTGTGTGTGCGCGCGCTCACGCTCACATCATCATTGTTTTGTTTCCTTTGTTTTAACATCACCGGTATAAAAAGTAACAAACATCAACATGTAGTTTACACCTTTAATCCAGATCAGACTGAGATGTCAGATTAGAGATTAGTGAAGATTCACACACACACTTGTCCTTCTCTGACATCAGAGGGTTTAATAGAGGAAGGTAACGTAGAATCATCACCTACATGTGTGTTTCAGATCAGAGAATAAAGACGATGCTTCTCTTCGTCTGATCTGATGTTTTTACGTCTCGAGTCTCTGAGTCGTTAACTTTAGTTTCCGTTTCACAGACGAGGAGGAGGAAGAGGAGCTGCAGCGTGGTAGTTCTTGCTCCAGTCTGTGAAGTGATGGACGCGGCCGTCCTGCGGTGACGTGTGCTCGTCTCTGATGTGTGATGGTGTGAGGCGGTGTGGGCGTGTCCAGCGCCATGCTGAGTCAGCGCCGTCGTTACAGGAAGCTGTCGACGCTTCGATCCGACGGAACGAGTTTGTTTTTCAAACTTTGACTCAGTTTCTTCAACTTGATCTTAACAGAAACGTTCAGGTTCAGTCTGTCAACATGGATCTGACAGTTTCTGTGTCGAACATGTGAGGGGCGGAGTTATGATGACGACGATGATGATGTCAGGACGCCGGTGATCAGCAGGACAACATCAACATGGCTCAGACCAGTTTGCTGCAGGGCAAACGTTTCTACTGTCGTGAGTGGGTGTTTCATAAGATCCAACACTGTCTCCAGGAGAAGAGCAGCGGCCTCGCTGCTGCCGCCGCCACCGCCGCCGCCGTCGGCAGCAACACCACCAGTAAACAGCCGGGGGCGTCCACGCCGGCGCCGTCGGGCTCGGTCAAGTCTCCTGGCAGCTCATGGGGCGTCCTGCTGGTGGGCGGGCCCGGCAGCGGGAAGACGGCGTTGTGTACGGAGCTGCTGTGGCCCACGGTGGCAGCGGCGGGCGGCGGCCAGCGGGGACTCCACCTACACAGCCTCGCCTTCCACTTCTGTCGCGCCGACGACTCGGACACGTTGAGTGTCGGAGGTTTCATCCGAGGACTCGTGGAGCAGATCTGCAGCGGAGGGAAACTCCCCGGATACGAAGACAAAGTTCGACATGTCGACGTCCAGAACGTCATGAAACCTGGAGAGTGTGAGAGGAACCCGAGTGACGCTTTTAAGAGGTCAGGACACACACACACACACACACACAGATGCATAAAGATACACACTCTGAGACAACACAAAGATACACTGAGAGACACACACTCATGCACAAAGATACACACACACGCTCACGATGCACACTGAGACAAAGATACACACACTGAGACGAGACACAACACATACAAACAGATGCATAAAGATACACACTGTGAAACACACAATAACACACAACAGTGCACTGACACAGGCACTCATGCACACACACACACACACACACACACACACACACACAAACACACACAGTGCCAGAGGTCAACGACCTGCCGTCGTCTCTCTAAGAATCTCAGTTTTGCTCAGAAACATAAAAAGCACAGTGACCCCTCCCCCTCCTGTCTCCCCCCTCCTCCTCCTCTCTCTCCACCTCCTGACCTCTCCGCCCCTCCCCCCTCCTCTCCTCTTACTGCTCCTCTTAGCTCCGCCCCTCCTCATGTCGTTGTTTGTTGGTTTTTCCCCGTGGAGTCGATGGATATTTAAAGTTCAGTCTGAGCTCAGGTGTCAAACGTCTAAGACACGAAGCAGAGTTTGTGTTTCTACTGCGACAGAGTGACGATGGATGGAGCTCCATCAGAGGAGGAGGAGGAGGAGGAGGAGGAGGAGGAGGAGGAGGAGGAGGAGGAGGAGGAGGAGGAGGAGGAGGTGGTAAAAGTAGGTCAAACGTTCAGGAAGGTGAATCATTTTGTCAGCGTCTTGTCTCTGATTCACTTTAACTTACTAAGTTAAGTAACTAAGTAACTAAGTTAAAAATCAAATATCTCGTTGATGTTTTAGGTGAAAAGAAATCAAAAGTTTAATTCAGATTAAATCTGGTTTCATGAAGCTGCAAGTTTTATTTCATGAAGGAAACTTTCCTCCTCCTCCTCCTCCTCCTCCTCCGTGGTGGAAACGTGAGGTCTCATTCTTCATCCTGGTCAGAAACAACGTGTCTGTCGACCGTGTCAGTGTCCTGGTTTCAGCTGCTGACGAACATGTGTTGATTATTTCTGGTTTAAAGTCAAAGTTATTATATCATACTATATTATACTATATATATATATATATATATATATATATATATATGTACACACTCACTGGCCACTTTATTAGGTACACCTTGCTAGTACTGGGTTGGACCCCTTTTGCCTTCAGAACTGCCTTAATTCTTTGTGTCATAGATTCAACAAGGTACTGGAAACATTCCTCAGAGAGTTTGGTCCATATTGACATGATGCATCATGCAGTTGCTGCAGATTTGTCGGCTGAACATCCATGATGCGAATCTTCCGTTCCACCACATCCCAAACGTGCTCTATTGAATCGAGATCTGGTGACTGTGGAGGCCATTTGAGTACAGTGAAATCATTGTCATGTTCAAGAAACCAGTCTGTGATGATTCGAGCTTTATGACATGGTGTTATCCTGCTGGAAGTAGCCATCAGAAGATGGATACACTGTGGTCATAAAGGGATGGACATGGTCAGCAACAATACTCAGGTCGGCTGTGGTGTTGCCACGATGCTCAGTTGGTACTAAGGGGCCTAAAGAGTGTCAAGAAAATATCCCCCACACCATTACACCACCACCACCAGCCTGAACCATTGATACAAGGCAGGATGGATCCATGCTTTCATGTTGCTGACGCCAAATTCTGACCCTACCATCCGAATGTCGCAGCAGAAATCGAGACTCATCAGACCAGGAAATGTTTTTCCAATCTTCTATTGTCCAATTTCAGTGAGTCTGTGAGAATTGTAGCCTCAGTTTCCTGTTCTTAGCTGACAGGAGGCCCCGGTGTGGTCTTCTGCCCATTTGCCTCAAGGTTTGACGTGTTGTGTGTTCAGAGATGCTCTTCTGCATACCTTGGTTGTAACAAGTGGTTATTTGAGTGACTGTTGCCTTTCTATCAGCTCGAACCAGTCTGGCCATTCTCCTCTGACCTCTGGCATCAACAAGGAGTTTTCTCCCACAGAACTGCCGCTCACTGGATATTTTCTCTTTTTCGGTCCATTCTCTGTAAACCCTAGAGATGGTTGTGCGTGAAAATCCCAGTAGATCAGCAGTTTCTGAAATACTCAGACCAGCCCGTCTGGCACCAACAACCAAGCCATGTTCAAAGTCACTTAAATCACCTTTCTTCTCCATCCTGATGCTCGGTTTGAACTGCAGCAGATCGTCTTGACCATCTCTACATGTCTAAATGCATTGAGTTGCTGCCATGTGATTGGCTGATTGGAAATTTGTGTTAATGAGCAGTTGGACAGGTGTGTCTGATAAAGTGGCCGGTGAGTGTATATATATGCGTGAACGTGTTTCGTTCGTTTATTATTATCTTGATCTCAGACACGTTGGTTTGTTTCTTTTCTATTTTCTGGTTGAAACTTCGTGAGCATCAGCAGCAGTTTTACTTGACGTTGGAGTGAAACGTCGTCGTTATCTCAGTGTTTGTAGTTTCTCCTCAAGGATTTTGTTTCCAGACTAAACCGGTTCAAGTTCTTAGGTCGAGTCGTTCGAGGTCGACGTTGTGTTTCGACTGAAGCTGAATGAAACATTCAAACAGAAACTGGTCTCGTGAGTCTTCAGGGTCAGAGTTCAACTGCTCGCTTTGTTTCTCTGAAACGGTTCAGACGATGAACGGTCGAGGTTTAACTTTGTGACCTGAAGTTTCTACAGTTCATGATCAGTTCAGATCAGTGAGTCGACTAGACGCTGTGATGAGACCGTTTCTGTCGAGGTTCGTTTCATTATTGACGCTGTTTGTTTTCTGTCTGTCGGAGCGAATGAAAACATCCCCATGGTTTTTCATCGTGTGGCGCTCGACTGTGGAAAAGTTTGCTGCGGATTAAGGCCACGTTTAACTGAGCGGCTCTGGAAGAAAAAAGGCTCCAGACTCCCAGTGTGACGCATCGACTCCAGTCGAGCAGATGAGGCTGCGACTGCAAAGATGACTCAGCGATCTGAGGGCAGTGCTGGTCTCCAGTTAATGAGAAGGATGTGACGACGCTGCAGGCCTCAGATCAGCTTCAGCTCTTTAACTCGTTTACATTCATGTAAATAATCTCAGCTCAGAGGAAACAACAACTTAGTTAGTCTGGAAACGTTAGAAAACATCAAGAAACGTCAGGAAACATCAGGAAACTCAGGTTCCATGTGTCTTTAGTTTTCATCAGCATCTAAAACGACGAGTCCATAACGTCCATGTTGATTATAAATTAGTCGACATTTCATCATCAAACTTTGTTGGTCATCGTTTTTCAACGTCGGCTCTTTAAGTGTAGTTCACTACAGGAAGTACAGGGGGCAGCACATCAGCTGAGTCTGGATCTGAGGTGAAGAGCGACGGGTCTGCATCGCTAATGTCCTGGTTTTGGTCTTTTGTAAATATGCTAACGATAACGTACGTTGTGGATAAAATGTTAATGTGTGAAAACCGTGAAAACGTGAAGTTTGTCTCAAGTTTTGATTCAAATGTTGAGTCTTTTTCTGCTGAAACAACATGAACTATTTTAGTTCTGTTAACATATAAAACAAGCCAACTTTAGCATGAAGTTGATCCACGTTTGTTAACTTGATGTTTCAACGAGTCGAACTCGTTAGAAACCAGAGGTTAATATATTCAGGTATCTGCAGCAGCCAGATGTTGCTTTAATGAACCGTTGAGACGTTTATTGATTGGTCTGAGGAGTCGAGGTGAAGCTGAGTTGATACAACAAACCTGAGGTTGATCGGGTTCATCTGTTTAACACTGAAACTGGTTGGAAACGTTGGCTGCAGATGGACGAAGGAGGAGGATGAAGTTTCAGATTCCTCTGACGGTCGGTTCAGGAATGTTCACCTCGTCTGGACTGGGACGAGTTATCTCAGGCATGTGTGTGTGTGTGTGTGAGTGTGAGTGTGTGTGTGTGTGTAGCAATAATCCTGGAGATTGAACCAGATCTGAGATTTATCCAAGTTCTGTTGTTTTGAGTTTAATTAGTTAATGATGTAAACATGATGTAAACATGAGGTCAACATGTGGATGTGGACCAGTTGGACCTGGTCTCAGGGTGGACCTGGTCTCAGCAGAGTTCTGGACCACGAGTCCCTGATGAAACCTCCTACCTCTGAACAACGATGTGATCAGCGTTTGGCAGCATCACATGACCTCAGACTTGTTTTTAAAGAAACGGTTCGATGCTTCGTCTTCGTCGTCCTGCAGCATCGATCACAACTGAGCGTGATGATGTCATTGGATGATGTCATCTGTTTCTGACAGTTTGGAGGAAACTCCCACTTGGACTGAGGTGGATCGGTTCACATCTGGGTCTGATTAAAACATTTTGACAGAAAAACAAACAGAGTTTAAACTTCCAGATAAAAACAGAGAAGATGCTGTGTCACTTGTTTGTTTGTCAACTGAAATTGTTTCCTTGTTCATCAATTATCTGAATATTGATCCTATTCCCAATCAGTCAGTTTATATATCTCAGTTTATATATATCGGTGTAAATCCAGCGTCGTGTTACATCTGATTTTCCTTCCTTGTTTCCTGTCGGAGGCGACGACAGACTGAAGAGGAAGTGATGAAGCAGGAAGGAAACAGTGAAACGTCTCCTGTTGTTTCGTCAGCGTGAACGAGACCAGATTTATTGAACGTTTGAGACATAACAAAGACGACGAACTAAGTGTTGGGAGACGGTTTAGGACCATGACTCCATCAGTCAGTGTTTCTGTGTGATGATGATGATGATGTTGTTGTTAAGATGTTGTAAAGAATCCTAATGTCTCTGATGAGACCGTGACAGGTGGCCGGTGAATTGGAGACAAGTCTCTTTTGACTTGAACAGACGTCGTCTCCTTCAGGCAGATGTTGACCAGTGAGAACCAGACCAGTTGATACTGGTTGATACTAGGGTCCTGGTCCATGTGGTTGGTTGAGTTTTAACTCTGCAGCTCAGGTTCTCTGCTCAGAATAAAACCAAATCAGCTTTTCTTTCTCCACCTCCTGGAGTTTCTTTTGTCCACGTCTTCGTCTTTTGACTCTGTGACGTCCTGAAAGTAGCTGAACTGTGACAGAACAAAGGCCTTTTGTTTTGTGGCTGTGGATGTGATTGTCTCGGTGGGCGGCGAAGCCTCGGACGCGACGGACACTGGTTCCCTTTGGCTCGACTCCCAGATGGCGTCGCGGCTGTCGGACGGAGCGACCGGCGGCATTTTAAAAAAAAAAAAAAACCTGAGCAGCTCCGTGATTTTAACCGGATCAAACTGAAACATTAAAGGTTGTTGGGAGGTTTGAGCTGTCGAACAATCAAACATCTGAACCGGAGCATTTCTACTTCTCATTAATCAGAGATTATTCGCAGGATAAAGAAACAGTTTGAAGACGTGGCCTCGGGCTCCGAGTCAGAAATGAAATATCATTTGACTGTGAATACACACTGACAAGAACAGAAGTTAGAAAAACAACTACATCATCTGTTTTTTAAACTATTGTTGAAGAAACGTTTAGAAACTCAGCATCTGTTTGTTCAGGTCGTTTCACTGATGTTTGACGTTGACGACACGATGAAGACTGAAGTTTTTATTTATCAGAGGAAATGTTGACTGTTTAACTGTTGATAACTGTGACATGTTGGAGACCAGATGACGGTAGAGTCAGTTCACACGTCTCAGCCTCATGTTTGTCTTTATAACGTTACAGTTTCACTGAGGAGGTTTTCACTTCGACACATCGTGTGTTCAGTTGAATAAACTGTGAGTTTGAATCAAACTGTTCAGACACATGAGTTATGTTTCAACTAATGTAGACGACGTCGTTGATGATGATGATGTTAAACTTCATCTACACGAAAGACTCTGTCTTTATCACCAGGATCAGCTGATGTTTTCAAGACTCAGAGATCTGATGTGTGGATGTGGAGTCATAACGAACTTCGTTCTCGTCCAGTTTCATTTCCTTTAATGTTTCATATCAATGATTTGCAGACGATGCTCTGTTGTACCGTATTTTTCGGACTATAAAGTGCACTGGATTACAAGGCGCATTAAGCAAAACAGAACATTCAGATAAATCCTTATACACACACTGTAATATTATGTTAAAGCACAGTACGTATCACTCCGCGAGGCTCCTGACTACGGTAGCTGTAACACTCCGACAATCCATCAAGCAGCGCGGCTTCGTAGTTTACCAAAGTCCTACTAAAACATTTTGACAGATTTTTGGGCACCGTGTACCACATGAAATCGGTTCGAGGTCAGTAAGCAACCAGAATCAATACATAAGGTGCACTGTCGATTTTTGAGAAAATTAAAGGATTTTAAATGGCCTGATGGTCCGAAAAATACGGCATTTGTCTTGAACAAACTGAGGTGACGTCAGACCCAAACTGATGTTTTCAACCAGATGTTTCTTTTCTTTCATATGTGGTTGTAGATGAATGAGTTTGGTTCCTCCTCCACGTGAATGTGGTGAGTGGACGTCACGACACTAAAACATCAGTAAACATTAATGGACATGGAGGAGATGCTGTACTTGTTGCTGGGTTAGCTTACGACCAGGTAGCTACGACGATGGCTATCACTCTTGTCCTGTTTAAACATGGAGCTTGATTATTTTGTTGACTCTCTCAACTCAACTGGCGTCTGGTGGCAGCTTGTGAAGACACTCCCTCTGACCAATCAGTGGCCGGCGTCTGTTCACGTCACGTTTTAGTATCGACTCAGCTCCATTGGTTCCTCCACAGAGTAGGAACTAAAACAGTAGCTGGAACCAGGAACTAGCACCAAGTGGAAACACTAGAGACTGAGTAGAGACCAGTAGAGACCAGATGAACTAGAACGGTTCAGTTCTATAATATGTTGTTCTGTTGATGTTGTTTCATGACGTTTCAGAGGAAAACGAGATGAGGAAACATCTGGACCAAAGTGACTCGAATATGATCTGAGGGAAAAAAAAACAGTTTTGAGTCCACGGAAGGTCCCATTAAAGGAAAATGTCTAAAAATAGCCTCTGTCATGTGACCAAGAGGAAGTCCCAGTGAAATAAGACGTTTTCTTGTGAGTCTCAGTGGAAACTCAGACCTTCACCCCGTCGTTTCCGTTCTCATGTGAATTCATTGACGGAAAATGAAGTTGGAGGGAAACAAAAAGCTGAAGCGGTCGATGGTTAAAAATGAATTATTTGAGCGTCCAGAGGAAGAACGGCTCATTAAAACAGTGTTTTAGTGTTTTATGACGAAGTTTATGACAACGAGTCGTTAGAAGAAGGTGACTGAGTTTTATCTGAAGCCTCGGTCAAGTTTCGTTGTGGAGTAACTGATTCATTCAGCTTTTCCTTTAAATCTTTAATTAACGCAAACGTCAGTAATAACAAGTCTCCACATCCTTTATCACGGTCAGTTGAGGAAGAGACTTTTCCTCCAGTCGTCAGCGTGTGACGGTTGGATCAGAGTTAAAACCATCTGTCGTTTCACTTCAGTCAGCGTTAACATGTGAAACTACATGTTAACATTGAGGTTAGTTGATGTCCACATGAACAGACCACCTCCACCTTCAGTTGAGGCGTGGTGTTTCTGCTGCCGTCGTCTGGAGCAGAAGTGTGTGAATTATAAATGATGAGGATGTTTCTGAGCTCAGATCTGCAGTCGGTCTGTTGCCGATGCGGTTTGTGTTGGATGGACACATGTTTCAACGCCTACTCTCTCTCTCTACTGACACGGATCGACACAGATCTGGTCGCCTCGAGAAAAACCACTTAACTGTGCGTCATTGTAGTCGTGGTTTCATCACATCTGGAACTGGAACAGAAATGTCCAGGAGGGAAACTGGAGCCTCTCGGACGACGGTGACACAGAAACTATGACCAGTGTTTTAAACCAGACAAACATTAACATAACGGTGATACTAAACATCTAAAACAAGCTTTAATTTAAACGGAGCCACTAGTCTGTTGGGAGGTAGCTAGCTAACTAGCAGGCTACTAGTTAGCATGTTGATTATAATAATCAGTCTAAGACTTTTTAATTTATGAGTTTAATAGTTTTTACTTCTTGTTAAGAAACAACTACAACATTTATTTGAGTTTAAAAGCTGTGTTATGATGCTAAGCTAACTAGCATGAAAGGCTAAAAGGTTAGCTTGGTTGTTGTTTGTTTTTAGGAAGTAAAAGAACAAAGATGTGAGTTTCATTGACATTTTGCCGGATTTTTCCTTGTTAAGATCAAATAAAGTCACGTTCACATTAGTTCACGTTAGTGATTTTTGTAGTAAAAGAACTGGACTGTGACTCTGTAGGACAGTAGCCCTGCTAACTTAGTTAGCTTTGTTGCTAGCAGGCTGATAGCATCCTTGTAGTTATAAGAGGAAGTGAAGCTGAGATGAGTAGTGAAGTCGATATTTGTTGTTATTGTGACCAGACGTTAGCGTTTAGTGAAGATGCTGCGTCGATGTAGTTGAACGTTGAAGCTCTGAAGGTTTCTGTTGTTTCTACACTGATGAAAACTCCTTTGGTCTGTGTTTACTAGTGTGTGTATGAGTGTGTGTTTAGTGTTTTGGTTTGTTTTAGTGTGTGTGTGTGTGTGTGTGTGTGTGTGTGTGTATAAGTGTGTATGAGGTGCAATTAAAGATTCGGGGGATTCTGCTCGTCACCGTCGTGTCTTTGTAAATTGACTCTTTTTGGGTTTTGGGCCGTTTGTTGAATAAAACAAGTGATTTTCTTGACGTGTTTCTCCATTTTGTGACACATTGTGAGGGAGTTGCCGGTTGATTGTCAGAACTGAGGAGGTAGACGTGTTTGTCATTTGTTGGTGATAAAATCAACATGAGATGTTTTTGTGCCGTCTTCCTCAGGTGCGTCCTCCTTCCTCTGCTGAGCGTCAAGCCTCCTCAGCAGTCTCTCTTCCTGCTGGTGGACTCCATCGACGAGGGGTGTCAGCCGGGGGAGGGCGAGCAGCGGTCGCCGCCCGGGTCGCCGCGCACCATCGCCGAGCTGCTGGCGTGTCATCACGAGTTCCTGCCTCCGTGGCTGCTGCTCATCTGTTCGGCTCGACGGCAGAACAAGGCCATCACCAAACTGTTCACAGGTAAATATGACGTTCGATGTTCAAACTCCACGTTTCCTTCAGTCTTATTATAACACGTCTCGACGAGGCCACAGAGATTAACGTTGTTGAGACGCAGCGTCTCTTCTATCACGTCCTGTGACATCGTATCGACCAGCAGCTCTAACGTGGACTGAAACTGACGGTGTGGGAGGAAGTCGCCTCCGCTGCCTCTACTCTGGGTTTTTATGCTGAATGTGGGAGTTTCTCGTTATGTAACATCCCAGCGGTGGAAACGGTTCATGATTGTGATCAACGTCACATGACCTTAAAAAAGCCCTGTTTGTCTCGTTAATGTGAAGTCTGAAGAGCTCAGCGATCGAGTCCTTTAAGATCTGATGAAGTCACCTTGACTTAAAGACGTTAAAGGTTAAAGGTCGTTGTGACCTCATGAGACCTGTTTTTGGTCTTTTAAATGTGACATTTTAGTTCCTTTGAGCAAATGTCTCCAGAGTATTTTGTTCCCTCAGTGATGAAGATGATTTCATTTTCAATTCAGTTCAGTTTTATTTCTATAGCGTCTCCAGATCATAAGACATTTATTTCAAGTCTCTTTACATAGAGAAACCAACATTTCCACAATGAGCAGCTCTTGGTGACAATGGAGGAAAAGTCCCTTTTAACAGGAAGAAACCTCCATCAGAACCAGACTCAGAGTGGACGTCATCTGCCTCGACCGGCTGGAGAGAAATGAAGACAGAGAAAAGAGAAAGAGAAGAGACAGAGGAAAGAGGGAGGAGGACGGGGGAGAGGGGGAGGAAGACAAGAGGGAGACCAGGAAGAGACAGTAGAGACTAGATGTTAACAAGTAGTTGTTAAAGTAACATTATCATTAACATTAATATAATAATAATAATAATAATGTCATCATCAATAGTGAAGAATCTGGATCCAACTGCTCTGGAGTCAAAACGACCTGAAAAAGAGAAAGGGGGTGGGGGGAGACACAACTGAGAGAGAGAACAGATGATGTTAATAACATGTAATATATTGATATAAAGACATGAAGTGTGAGGGAGAGACAGAGACGACGTTGTTGACGTGTGGATGTTGATCAGTGTTGATGTCGATGCTTTGACCATCAAACATTGACCTCAGTGTCAGATCCTGGACCTGGATCAGGACCTGGAGGAATGAGTCTGGAACAGAGGGACGATGTTTCTCTACAGATGTAGAAACTGAACTTTTTATCAGTGAGTTTGTGGCAGCGTCTCGGGGAGATGAGTTGTGATGTGTGATTTGCTGTTTCTCCTCTTACGTCTCTTCCCCAGTTTTGTTTTTGATTTGATTTCAAGCAAATTTCATCCCAGACCAGTCTGATAAACAGCAGTTATCTACTTTTATTTCTTCTTTGTGTTTTTCTGAAGCTTTAGTCTCGTTCGGCTCCAGTTTCCTGACGATCGGTTTCATCTGAACCGACTCGTTTGAACTCGACATGACAACGAAGTGACTCTTTGTTTCGAGCGTTTCATCCATCAGCTTCTTATTCCAGCTTCACTCTGGATTAAAATAGTTGAGAATATCAGATCCAGGCCAAGTGTCCCCTAAAAATATCCTCCATATTGTTTACAGCTCAGCGATGGCGGTGACCTGCCAAAACTCTCCGCTTTCACGCTCGGTGCGAAGCCAACTGGTCTTTTGAGCGAACGTGGTCTCTGGTCTGGAGGTGGTGTGGGTTTCCTCGTATACTTTGGTCTGCGGCGATGGGAACTTTGCGGTCGAGTGAATATAGCGTCGATAAAGTTTGAGTAATGACCTTTAACCACGAGGTCACGCTGCAGCGCAGGAAGGCAAATGAGCTTTTTAACATTTTTCTTTTGTCTCGAAGACGAGATGGTTTTTAAATTCCTTTCTCTGTTTTTCCACGAGTGTGACTCGCTGAGGAATGTGCTCTGGGAAGTTTTTCAACACCTCTGAGACCGAGCAGGAAGAAAGATTCATTCAGCATCCGCTCGACTCAAAACAAAGGCCGGTCTGTTTGAGACCAGGAGGAGCAGGAGGTTTGGTTTTTTCTCTTCAACGACGAGTCACTTTAGATTAAACCTTCGTCTTCGTTTGTCTTTAAATAATCAGAGAAGGAAAGGAAGGAAGTCATCAGAGAAGGAAGTGTCCAGAAGGAAATTCAGCTCCAGGTTCAACTGAAAAATTAAAACTAAAAGCTAGAGACTGAAATGGTCTTTATGCCCCTCCTCCTGCCCCTGTCCTCCTCCTCCTCCTGCCCCCGTCTCCCTCCTCCTCCTGCCCCTGTCCTCCTCCTCCTCCTGCCCCCGTCTCCCTCCTCCTCCTGCCCCTGTCCTCCTCCTCCTCCTCCTGCCCCTGTCCTCCTCCTCCTCCTGCCCCCGTCTCCCTCCTCCTCCTGCCCCTGTCCTCCTCCTCCTCCTGCCCCTGTCCTCCTCCTCCTCCCCTGCCCCTGTCCTCCTCCTCCTCCTCCTCCTCCTGCCCCTGTCCCCTCCTCCTCCTCCTGCCCCTGTCCTCCCCCTCCTCCTGCCCCTGTCCCTCCTCCTCCTCCTGCCCCTGTCCTCCTCCTCCTCCTGCCCCCTCCTCCTCCTCCTCCTGCCCCCGTCCTCCTCCTCCTCCTGCCCCTGTCCCCTCCTCCTCCTCCTGTCCTCCTCCTCCCCCTGTCCTCCTCCTCCTCCTCCTGCCCCTGTCCTCCTCCTCCTCCTGCCCCTGTCCCCCTCCTCCCCCTGTCCCCTGTCCTCCTCCTCCTGCCCCTGTCCTCCTCCTCCTCCTGCCCCCGTCCCTCCTCCTCCTCCTGCCCCCTGCCCCCTCCTCCTCCTCCTCCCCCCTGTCCTCCTCCTCCTCCTCCTGCCCCTGTCCTCCTCCTCCTCCTGCCCCCCCCTCCCCTCCTCCTCCTGCCCCTGCCCCTCCTCCTCCTCCCTCCCCTGCCCCTGTCCCCTCCTCCTCCTGCCCTGCCCCTGTCCTCCTCCTCCTCCTGCCCCTGTCCTCCTCCTCCTCCTGCCCCTGTCCTCCTCCTCCCTCCTCCCCTGTCCTCCTCCTCCTCCTGCCCCTGTCCTCCTCCTCCTGCCCCTGTCCTCCTCCTCCTCCTGCCCCCTCCTCCTCCTGTCCCTCCTCCTCCTCCTGCCCCTCCTCCTCCTCCTGCCCCTGTCCCCCTCCTCCTCCCCCCCCCTGTCCCCTCCTCCTCCTCCTGCCCCTGTCCTCCTCCTCCTCCTGCCCCTGTCCCTCCTCCTCCTCCTCCCCCCCTGTCCTCCTCCTCCTCCTCCCCCTGTCCTCCTCCTCCTCCTGCCCCCTGTCCCCCTCCTCCTCCTCCTGCCCCTGTCCTCCTCCTCCTCCTGCCCCTGTCCCCCTCCCCCTCCTCCTCCTCCTGCCCCTGTCCTCCTCCTCCTCCTGCCCCTGTCCTCCTCCTCCTCCTGCCCCTGTCCTCCTCCTCCTCCTCCTGCCCCTGTCCTCCCCTCCTCCTGCCCCTGTCCTCCTCCTCCTCCTCCTCCTGCCCCTGTCCTCCTCCTCCTCCTCCTGCCCCTGTCCTCCTCCTCCTCCTCCTCCTCCTGCCCCTGTCCTCCTCCTCCTCCTGCCCCTGTCCTCCTCCTCCTCCTGCCCCTGTCCTCCTCCTCCTCCTGCCCCTGTCCTCCTCCTCCTCCTGCCCCTGTCCTCCTCCTCCTCCTCCTCCTGCCCCCTCCTCCTCCTCCTGCCCCTGTCCTCCCTCCTCCTCCCTCCTCCTCCTCCTCCTGCCCCCGTCCCCCTCCTCCTCCTCCTCCTGCCCCTGTCCTCCTCCTCCTCCTGCCCCTGTCCTCCTCCTCCTCCTCCTGCCCCTGTCCTCCTCCTCCTCCTGCCCCTGTCCTCCTCCTCCTCCTGCCCCTGTCCTCCTCCTCCTCCTCCCCCGTCCTCCCTCTGTGCTACTGTACGACCATGATGGGGGAAGCAGAGTGGAAACACTTAGGCAGCGATTTTGGTTTGGAGTCGAGTGAAATCTGTGCCAATTTAACGAGGCCTCGGGCAGAAGGCAGGGGGGAGACGGTGGGAGACAGTGGGGGAGGGACGGGGATTTAAATAGAAACAGCCTCAGACTTTTATTTTTTATTTTTTATGTGTACAAATCAGACGAAGGTGAGTTGAATCCTCAACAAACCTGATGCGAAGTTTTATTAGTCGAAGCGACGGTCGCGTTAGCAGCAGCTACATCCTGGAGTTTCAGTCGAATCCCCCGGAGACGTCAGAAGCTTCAGTCAAGTGTGAATGTTTCCATCTGCTCCCTGATGTTGACACGTCCAACGCTGCTCAGGCGACGCGGCGTTTAATGTCTGATCAGAAAATATATGTTTACTGAAACACCAACATTTAACTGAGATGAAGAGGAGACGTCGTCACTTCAGGTCAAAGCTGCTGACGGTTACAGTCTTTATGCTACGCTAAGCTAAACATCTGTTGTTATAACAACGTTCATTGACTGGTTGAAGCTGCAGGTTCCTTCCAGTCTCTTCATCAACGTTGAATTTAATCTTGAAAATTTTATTCAAGTTTCCAAATCGTCGACGTTAATGAGTTTTTTTTTTCCACCTTCATCTATTGAAAGTTGAAAAGAAACTTTTGGATCTGGAAATCTGGAAATTTTACCTTTAAAGTTGATGAAACTAAACGTAGTTTTATTTCTCCGTCACATCAAACATCCATCGTCTCGTCTCAGCAACAAAGTAACAAGTTTTAACTGATGAACAAAAACGTGTCGTCGCCTTTTATTTCGTTTTTATGAAGTTTCAGAGATTTTGATGACGATGATGAAGACGACAGAGATGAGGAAGCAGAAGATAAAAGTGATGAAGAACGAGAGTTCGACGACAACGACTCGCGGACCAACGACTCCGTCTCTGTTCATTCTCCTCAGCGTCACTATTGATTGTGTCTCTGCCTCGACTCCCGGCAACGAGAGTAAAGACAAAGTCTCTAATGAGCTGCAGCCTCCTCCTCCTCTTTCTCCTCCTCCTCCTCCTCTTTCTCCTCCTGCAGCAGCTTATTCAGACAAACTGATTTATGTCCATATTCATGTTGGACTTGTCGTCTCTGAGACTGAACGTGGAGCTGAACACCGTAATCCTGGTGAACACTGTAATTTAGCAGCGTGCAGTCTGACAGCGGCTAAATTACAGGTCTGAGGTGTCTGTGAGTGTAACACCTCGGTGGCGGCGCTGCAGCAGCGCTCGCCGTCCTCAGGTGATGCCCTCTGGTATGTGACATGTTCCTGCTGAATCTTTATCGACTCCACATTTTTCTGTTTTGTTTCAAAGCTGCAGAACGGAGTTCGACTCGTCAGCTTTCTCTTTAATTGAAGGGTGTTTTAATGACGTCTTAATTGAAGGAACAGAAACAGAAACGTGTCTGACTTTATGAAACGCCGACGTGTCGAACGAGTCGTCAGGTTAAATGAGGAACAGCGAAGAAAGACTCAGCAGGAAACAAGACTTTTATTTATTAAATCAGTCGGTAAAATATAAAAAACATAAAAGATTAAACTTCTGTTAAGTTGATTCAGAGACTTTGTTCCTCTACAATAAGTTTGTCTGCGTTAGGAGTCGTTGGAAATAAAAGAAGAGAGCTTCAGTTCACCGCATGTCGTTGTACTTTAACAAATTAGATTTATATTATATTGGTTATTATATTGATTGATATCTTGATTGACATATTTGATGCTAGTGATGCTGTGTAGCGTGAGCGTTGTGACAAGAACAACCTCGACTCTGAGGCCACGTTTTCCTGAACCTCCACTTTGACCGGAGGTTTCAGAAATAATCGTTCTCAGCAGCGATGTAACGATGCATCGTGAATTTTATTTCACATTTTATTTTGATTAAAAATCAATACAAATGCGTGATGATTTTCATCAATTGTAATAAAAAATCGAGCCACACGTCATCTCAAGAAGTCACTGGTCGTACTGGTCTGAGACTACACGCTCCAGTACAGTCAGTGGTGGTAATGTGCCTAAAGATGTAAAGACGTAGCGTTCGCTACGTAGTGAACGGTCTGGTCTAACTCATGACCTGGTCTAACTCATGACCTGGTCTAACTCATGACCTGGTCTAAGTCTCGTGATCTGGTCTAACTTATGACCTGGTCTAACTCATGACCTGGTCTAACTTATGACCTGGTCTAACTCATGACCTGGTCTAACTATGACCTGGTCTAACTCATGACCTGGTCTAACTCATGACCTGGTCTAACTCATGACCTGGTCTAAGTCTCGTGATCTGGTCTAACTTATGACCTGGTCTAACTTATGACCTGGTCTAACTCATGACCTGGTCTAACTCATGACCTGGTCTAAGTCTCGTGATCTGGTCTAACTTATGAATGGTCTATGAGGTCTAAATGAGCTAAAATTCAGACCGCAGAGGATAACTCATGAAAACTCGTGATCTTTAGTCTGTGACCTGGTCTAAGTATGAATGGTCTAAGAATGAGCTAAATTCAGCGCAGAGGATAAAAACTTTATCTGGACGTGTGTTGTCCGGACGCGTCGCTGCCCCGGCTGATTCAAGAGTCTGTTCACCGCTCGGCTGTTGTCTGCAGGTATCGACAGTTAACAGGGTAAATAGCTTCTGTTATGTGAGGTGACTTCAGTTTGTGACGGACACGAGACTTTCAGTCAATAACGGTGTTTTGTTGTATTTGTATTACTCAGTGTAACAGTAGTTTTCAGTGATTTAAACCTCGGTTTTCGTGTAGATAAAAGACGGACACATGTTGATGTATCACGGTTTCTCCAGACACGTCATGTGTCTCCGTTATTTCACTTCTCTGCTCTGTGACTGACTTCAGTCCTTCAGCTGCTCATGTGTCAGTGTTGTTGTGTTCGGGTGGTTTGATCATAACTGTAACATGTTAGACCCCCTCCTCCAACAGGTCTGACTGGATCCTGATCCTGATCCTGATCCCGTCAGGTTTTAACGTGTTTGGACACGAGTGTGTTGTGTGTTTCGCCTGCAGCTTTTCATAAATGAATTGTTAAAGTGGCTGCTTCTCTCCCGGTGGTCGCCGCGTTTGTCACTTCATATAAAAACCCGTCTCTGATCTAAACCCGCCGGGTCTCAGCTGAATCATTCAGGTCTTAGTTCAGGCCGAGTCTGATCTGACTCGTGTGTCGGAGCAGGAACCAGTGAAATGGCAGCACACTTTTCAAAGGGCTGTTGTTTGCAGACCGTTGGAGCTGACTCTCATCCACATACTTGTGTTTAGGAGGTTGGCGCTCTGGTGTTTTTTTGGAGCCGGGAAGCGAGCAGCTGTCGAACAGACGTTTAGTGGAGCGCGGGGTTTACTGAGGAGAGGGCAGGAGGTTGGGTTTCTGTTTGCTTTATGGATCCCGTGACTTAAGATGGTGTCTCTGCTGCAAAAAAATAAAAAGACAAATCCGAGAAGCTGCAGTTTTCAAATAGCAGCCGATGAAGTCGACACATGCGAACACGCGCCGCCTCCTTTTGTCATCTGAAAAATGAGTAAAAGCAAACAGTGGATGTCTGTGGCTGCGTCTGCGGTGGCAGGTCTCCAGCTCCGTAACGAGCAGCAGCTGCTCCTTCACCCGTCAATGTGTCATTTGTTGCCGTTGTTCGTACGAAGCGTCGTCGTCGGTTCTGCTGCTGGAAAGAAAGAAAATTGTTCTTGGAAAGCACACGGACATTTCTAGCCAATGAGAGCTCTTGCATTCTTGTGTAGTGTTTAATAGTAGTTCCTGTTTCACCGCAGTCATCAGACCCAGGTCGGATGATTTCTGCTCCTGTGGTTGATTCTCTGTTTTATCTGCAGGAGAATAATTTAATAATCTGATAATAACGACGCTGTGACTTCATCCAAACTGAGAAAGTGATGAAACTGTGGAAACTCTGGCTCATCTGCTCTTCTTCTTCTTCTTCTTCATTTGATGGAGGCTGCAGTCACATTTCTGTCTCCTCCCCCATTTTCTCCCCCTTTTTCCTCCTTTCCAGCTTTTCTAGTCACTGTATCTTCATAATTGTCGTGTCAGCGACCGAGGAATGTCGGAGAAACTGTTTATCATAAACTACAGTACAGAAGCATTTTTCTTTTGTTTCCTCTCGAGAAAATATTCCTGACAGAGCAGCATCGCTCACTGGCATGTTTTTCTTTAACCTCTCGGTGAAAAGAGCAGCTCAGACCATCAGGCTGTGAATACGTCGTCTGGGTGAGAATTTCTTTGCCCTCAAAGTCGGTGTTTTCCCCCTTTACTGGCCTCTTCCCCCCGTTTCCCAGCAAGAGAGTTTCCTGTTCCACAATGTCCAAAGAAGGATTTGGTCCAGGAGGAGTGGGAGGACCGGGAGCGACGTCACACGTCGCCACTTTGAACACCAGAGGTCGATGCTCCAGCCGCCGAGTCTGAGAAATGTAGAAATATAAGAAAGAAATCTGATCCTTAAACATCTGAAGGTTGAGCAGGAATGTACATTAGTATCACAACTAACCGTCTCCCGACCCCCGACCCGTCACTACATCATGAAATAACTTTAATGGTTTCTAGTTCTGAACATTAGAAGAGTCTGAAGTGTTTAAACTGTGTTTGTTGTTCATTTATCCATGAGTCTGACTCCTGCAGGCGTGGGAGCTGCTGCTGCTGCAGGAGGAGGTGGAGGGGGTGGAGGGGGTGCAGGCAGAGAAAGGAGGGTGGAGGGTGGAAAATGCACACAGCCACTGAAAACAATGACAGGCTGAAAGTGGGTTAGGGTCACTGGGTTGCTGTAATCACCAGGTCCAGAGCTGCAGAGTGAAGCTTTCTAGTTTTATGAATTTAAAAGGTTTGTTCAGCTTCTCTGGTTAAACTTTAACCTGCAGCTTTGTTGTGTTGTTGACTGCAGGTTTAGGTTGTTTGTCCATATGATCGTCATTATGAGCTCCAGAGGAGCGGGGGGGTGCAAGTGTCATAAAGCATTTTATTACAGGTAATCAGTTCCTATCACGAAAGTGTGAGCTTAATTCAAATTATTCCCAAAAACAATTTCCCTGCTTCTAAACGTCGTGATTACCTCAGGTTTCAGCTGTTTTATCACAGTTTGACACGAAACGAAGGCGTCAAGGACGAAGCAGAGCAGGAGGTTTACAGAGCTTATCTCCAACAAACTCAGAGCACATAAAAAAAACACATCGCTTCTGTTTACGACGTCCAAACCGTTTGTTATCTGACGTCCAGGTGAAGAGACGAGTCGTGTTATATAACCAGAGCTCATTTCAGAAAACGTTCCTGTGTGGATGTGGAGTGTTTGGTCTGTGAAAACTGGCCTGAAAAGTGAATGTTAATGAGTCTGTGCTCAGCCTGGCATGTAAGTGCATTGATTCAAGGAGTAAAATGCAAATACTTTAGAAGCATTAGCTGCAGAAAAGCCTGTGAGTCATTGAGAAAGTATGTCAATAAGTCGTAGAGAGGCCTCAGGTGAGCGTTTATCTCGTCGCTTGAACCCCTGAGAACCATGGGAACTGTAAATAAAAATGCACAAACGCCCCCATCGGCCTCGGGCCGCTCAGATTGTTTTAACATGGAGGAGCATTCTCTTTATGCCCATTAGCTGAGGCCATTACGGAGCCGTTTCACATCTCGAGGAATTCCCATTAAAGATCATTCATTAGGACCCACTGTGATAATTCCTTTTTCTTTTGCAAGGAGTTTGTAAAGGTCTGTGCCGGGAGCGTGTAGCTCGATAATAAGCGAGGCACCGGAGAGATGTTTTACGGCTCATTGATGAAGTGATGTCTCCCTCAGTTTCACTCTCGTTCATCTTCAGCTCCTGTTCACAGATTTTCTCCTGATTAAACGCTGATGACGTCGAGTTGAACGGACGAGTTTTAGTGTCGAGAGGGAAGTTGAGGAAAGCGTTTGGGAGCAGCAGCAGCGTATTTTAATTTAATGTATTCATTATTTCAGTCATAACACAGACAGAATTATTCCAGCTGAAATTGCTTCTGCAGCAGACATAACATTGTGCACTAATTGGTATGATTTTGTTTTTCCTCGGTGCTTTATGGGTGAAACCGATAGCGAACTCCCGCTGATGGTGTCTGCTCTCGGCAGCCAGAGGGGGTTACGCTCTCAATTCCCCCGAAAGGTTTTTCTGTAACATGATGGCTTCGCTGTTAATTATCCTTTGCCTTTGGAAAGTAGAGGTTGGTTAACCTAATTATCCAAAGGTTCAAGATCAGCGGATAAATACTGGGTGTGATCTAAAGGTCAGGCTTAAGATAATGACTCACTGTGGGGAAAGTAACACGATTCATCATCAGCCATTTCTTCAGCTACTCCCGCCCTTTAATGTTTTCATATATAGAGCTTTAAAGAGTTATTTCTGCCTTTTCAGACTCGTCTAATGGTTGATTTCTTTTCTTTCAGGATTCCGCAAAATCAGCCTGGACGATCTACGCAAGGCCTACATCGTCAAGGATGTGCAGCAGTACATCCTGCACAGGCTGGACCAGGAGGAGGCGCTGCGGCAGCATCTGACCAAGGAGACGGCCGAGATGCTCAACCAGCTGCACATCAAAAGCAGCGGCTGCTTTCTGTATCTGGAGCGAGTGCTGGACGGCGTCGTGGAGAACTTCATCATGCTGCGAGAGATCCGCGACATCCCCGGCACCCTCAACGGCCTCTATCTGTGGCTCTGCCAGAGACTGTTCGTCAGAAAACAATTTGCCAAAGTCCAACCCATCCTGAACGTGATCCTGGCGACCTGCAGGCCGCTGACCATCAAAGAACTGTACCATGCAGTCTGGACCAAAAACATGACACTGACCATGGAAGAGTTTCAGAAAAAGATGGACATACTCTCCAAGCTGTTGGTTGACGGCCTTGGGAGTACTAAAATACTTTTTCATTACAGTTTTGCCGAGTGGCTACTAGATGTTAAACATTGCACCCAGAAGTACTTGTGCAATGCGGCAGAAGGACACAGGATGTTAGCAATGAGTTACACTTGCAGAGCGAAGCAGCTGAAACCACTCGAAGTGCAGGAGTTTGCACTGCACCTCGTCAACTCCAATCTGCAGATTGAGCCGTTTAACCTCGCTCTGTGGATGGTTTGGAACGGGACTCCTGCTAAAGACTCTCTGACTACGTCCATACCCAAAGAACAGGAAGTTCTGCAGCTTCTGGTCAAAGCCGGAGCCCACGTCAACAACGAGGATGACCACGCTTCGTGTATCGTACAACAGGCCCTGGAAAGAGAGGACTCCATTCGGACGTTACTTGACAACGGTGCGTCCGTCAACCAGTGCGACTCCAGCGGCAGGACTCTACTGGCAAACGCTGCCTACAGCGGAAACCTGGATGTGGTCAACTTGCTCATATCTAGAGGGGCAAACATGGAGCTGGAAGACAACCACGGGCAAACAGCACTTACCCTGGCTGCGAGGCAGGGTCACACCAAAGTGGTCAACTGTCTGATCGGCTGTGAAGCCAACATAAACCACACCGACCACGACGGCTGGACCGCCCTCCGCTCGGCGGCGTGGGGCGGACACTCAGAGGTTGTATCGGCTCTGCTCTACGCTGGCGCTAAAGTCGACTGTGCCGACGCCGACGGTCGGACGGCTCTGCGAGCTGCGGCGTGGGGAGGTCACGAAGACATCGTGTTGAACCTTCTTCAGCATGGCGCTGAGGTCAACAAAGCAGACAATGAAGGAAGAACGGCGCTGATCGCCGCGGCGTACATGGGCCACAGGGAGATCGTCGAGCACCTCTTAGACCACGGGGCCGAGGTCAATCATGAAGACGTGGACGGGAGGACCGCCCTCTCCGTCGCTGCTCTCTGCGTCCCCGCAAGTAAAGGCCACGCCTCCGTGGTCAGCCTGCTGATTGACAGGGGGGCAGAGGTTGACCACTGTGACAAAGACTGCATGACCCCCCTCCTCGTGGCCGGTTATGAAGGACACGTTGACGTGGTCGATCTGCTTCTGGAAGGCGGAGCCGATGTGGATCATACGGACAACAATGGTCGCACGCCGCTTCTGGCTGCAGCGTCGATGGGCCACGCCTCCGTCGTCAACACTTTACTTTTCTGGGGGGCTGCTGTCGACAGCATCGACAGCGAGGGGAGGACTGTGCTGAGCATCGCGTCTGCTCAGGGTAACGTGGAAGTGGTCAGGACTCTGCTGGACAGAGGTCTGGACGAGAATCATAGGGACGATGCAGGCTGGACCCCGCTGCACATGGCGTCATTTGAGGGCCACCGCCAAGTGTGCGACGCCCTCATTGAGCAAGGCGCTCGTTGCACAGAGGTAGATAACGATGGTAGAATACCGCTGATATTAGCTGCACAAGAGGGACACTATGACTGTGTGCAAATTCTTCTGGAAAACAAGTCGTGCATCGACCAGAGGGGGTACGATGGGAGGAACGCCCTCAGGGTGGCTGCGCTTGAAGGCCACAGGGACATTGTTGAACTGCTGCTGAGCCACAGCGCCGACATCGATTACAAAGACGCAGACGGACGCCCGACGCTCTACATATTGGCGCTTGAAAATCAGTTGGCCATGGCGGAGTATTTCCTTGAAAACGGAGCGAATGTTGAAGCTTGCGACACCGAGGGCAGGACGGCTCTCCACGTGTCCTGCTGGCAGGGGCATGTTGAGATGGTGAGGCTGCTGATTAACTATCACGCCAACGTGAACGCCTGCGACAACGAGAAGAGATCGGCCCTCCAGTCTGCCGCGTGGCAAGGCCACACCAAAGTCGTACAATTTCTGATAGAGAACGGCACACACGTGGATCATACGTGCAACCAGGGCGCGACGGCGCTTGGTATCGCGGCGCAGGAAGGCCACATCGACGTGGTGCAGATACTTCTCGAAAATGGCGCTGACCCCAACCACGCTGACCAGTTTGGGCGCACGGCGATGAGAGTGGCTGCGAAAGGCGGCCATTCAATGATCATAAAACTTCTGGAGAAGTACGGGGCCTCGTCTCTGAACGGCTGCAATCCCTCCCCGGTCCACACCATGGAAGAAAAAACCCCACTGGCGGTGACGGGGAAGATGCAGTCCCTCACCATTAAATCTAGCAGCTCTGGCAGCACCGGGGCAGGAGACGTGCAGTCGTCTGGACGAGGTTTACCCAACGGACCAGTTCACGCCTTCAGTTCGCCCTCAGAGTCTCCTGATTCCACTGTCGACAGACAGAAATCCTCCCTGTCCAATAATTCCCTCAAGAGTTCAAAGAACTCCTCGTTGAGAACAACGTCATCCACAGCGACGGCGCAGACGGTGCCGATCGACAGTTTCCACGGACTCACGTTCACCGAACAAATCCAGCAGCACTCGCTGCCTCGCAGCCGCAGCAGACAGTCCATCGTTTCTCCTTCTTCTACGACCAAGTCCATCGGTCAGCAGCCGTCGTCTCCCACCAACGACTTCGACTGGTCTCAGTTAAAACCCGGTGTCAAGTCAACAAAGGGAAGCAAGACGGGAAACGGGACATCGAACGGTAAAGGAGACAAGAAGAAAACCAAGAACAGCGGGTCGACACAAGGGCAGGTTCTGGAGTACGAGATGACGCAGTTCGACAAGAGAATCGCCCTCAACAAGTCAGTAGCAAACATTTCTGTGAAGGATCCTCAGTGTAAGATCATGATCGGCGGCTCGCTGCAGCAGGAACGAGGACAGAGTCAAGAATTCTTCATCCAGCAGCAGAGTTGTGCCGAGAAGAAGAGGAACGGCATCATGACCAACCCCAACTATCATCTACAGGGTAACCAGGTGTTCCTGGGCCGCGTTTCAGTTCCTCGGACTGTGCAGAACAGAGGCCACCAGGACGTTTTAGAGAATTATCCCATCGGGGAAACTGAGCTCAGCCTTAAACAAGCCCTGAAACTGCAGATTGAAGGATCAGACCCTGGGTTTAACTACAAAAAGGAGACTCCGTTATAGCCGCTAACAGACGCTTCTCAAAATAATCCTCCAGCTTGTCTTCGTTGAATCCATCAAGTGTTTGTCTCCAGTTGAAGTTAAAGTCTTGTCAGTGAAACTTTGGCTCGTGTGTTCGTTCGTGGTGGCTCATAAAGACACTGATAACAAACTGTGACTTGTTACTGGATTGCACTCAGCAGAGCCTTCGTCAGGATTTAATCAGACTTTGCATGATGAACGCTGCCTCGCTCTGGATGAGCAGACGTTTTCCCTCCAAATCAAACACGAACCCTGATCGTTTCCTTTCAGACGAGTCGAATGTCGCTGCTCTCAGAGCGTTGGAGGAAAAGTGCCAAAGCAACTGTTCATCTGCATAAAAACACTTTTTTATTTGATTCATCAGCGGGAGACTCGAACTGAAACCAAGGGAAGATTGTCGGTGGCTGCCTGAGGCTTTTGTGAACTGATACTTCGATGTGCCTACATCTGTTACAGCCTTCTCCACGTATCCATGCAACTATCATTTTAATTTAATGTAATGCTATTTAATAAACAGTGTATGCACTTTTAAAAGAGTAAAAAGACAGACATGCATTTGTTGGTTTCACTTTGTATCCCATCCATGTTTGATAGAAACATACCAATGCTTTTTTTAATTCTGATTGTTTTATATTCTGTTTGTTGTGTCTGTTCTTTTGTTTCTTACACTGACAGCAATGTAACACCAACTACATTGTCACAAACCAGAAGACAGAACAGTTTGGACTTTGTCTGTCTTTCTAGAGACCCCAAATAATCTGTGTTAACCTTCATCAGTGCTACAAACCTCTGTTGTGTGTTACATGTTGATAACTATGGCGATTTATTTCATGAGTGTATACGAGCGTATTTATTTTTTATTTAGTTTTTTGGAAAAAAGCCACTTTTGCTGCAGTTTTGTTGCATTTCGCTCAACCATGGTGCTGTGTTCAGAAGTTGCCTGCAGTTATTTTCACTTTGTGTCGGCTTTTTGTGTTTTATTACAAATATCAAAAGAACGAGAACGGCTCATTGACAAAATGTTAAACAACAACAACAACAAAAGACTGAGTTGATTTTGTCCCTATGGGATTTTTTTGAGTTGTTTGTGTGTTTTCTGTTTTTTGTGCATAAAAGATATTTAAATATCATCGTGTAACGTCAGCGACAGTTCGGTGCTAAACGCAGCAGTGATATAAAAAAAACAAAAAACGCATTTGTCTGCAGAGTTACATGTTTAACCAACTGCAACGCAGCAAAGAACACGGAGAAGCTTTGTTTCTTATCGTCACGTGGTTCATCCTCTGAAACTCCTGGTGGATTTTTATTTTCATGTTTCAGGAGCATGAAACTAAAAAAATGTTCAGTCATGAAGACGAATCGTAGCTGCTGGTGAAACGTTTGTAAAAGCCAAAGTTTAAACATCAGATTCTGTCGCTGCTCCTCCTCATCTTCATCCTCCTCCTCTTCAACTGAAACTCAGCATCTCACGAGGAGGAGGAGGAGGAGGAGGAGGAGGAGGAGGAGGAGGAGGAGGAGGAGGAGGAGGAGGAGGAGGAGGAGGAGGAGGAGGAGGAGGAGGAGGAGGAGGAGGAGGAGGAGGAGGAGGAGCTCGACTGTGACGCTGAAGGAACCAAACATCTGTTTCTCATGAACATGTGGAGCTGCGCTAGCGTTTACAGGCTGTGTCATATTTTTTCATAAAGTTTAACAGTGAGTTATGTTTCACCAGGAGCTGGGATCAGTGGAGGAGGTGAAGGAGGAGAAAACTATCGCATGCACAAACACTCGTACGCCTCCTCACATCAGATCCTGTTCGGTTGACTGATCGGTCCTCGTTTGTGTTTGTTCGTCAGATTGTAAATAACTCCACGTGTACATTCGACTCTTGGTTCAAAACAATTCCTGTATAATACGAAGTGGAATTTTCTGATGTATATTAAAGTGCTTAATAAACATATTTGCTTTACTGCTGAACATCAAAGAAACTTCTGGCACATTTCTTCATGGACACGTTTAAATGTAACTGACTCTAAGTAAGTAAATCTGATAGTGATTTCTTTCTGTTGGTCATCAGACGCTGCAGGAATCAACACATGGATCAAACTGAGGTGGAAAAGAAACGAGTTCACTCGGTTCATGTGGGTTTAAAGAGGAGCTGCTGTTTAATTTCAACATAAATTACACTTTATACCATAATACAGGGCTCAGATTCTCGCGCAGTCGTTCACATTCTTTCTCTACGTTTTCTCACTGATTCTTTCAGTTTATCTCGACTCGGTTTGTCGACTCGTGGACCCGAGCTCTGTGTGTTTACAGACGCTGCGAGTGTTAATGGATGAAACATCTGGTTCTGATGTCATCAAGTTTTCACCGTCCAGGATCCAGAGAATCTGCTCATGAGGCGTCTGCCAGAGGCCACATCTGCTGCTTCTCCACCCAGGACCTCGGTGTGGACGCCGAGCCAAGCTGCTCGGTGCACGGCATGTGGCACAATACACGGCGAGATACTAGATACAACACAACACTACGTACAGCAGCACAATATGATGTCACTACACAGCACGATACAACATGACACGATGAGATACAACAACACAACATAAGATACAACACAACACCACGTACAACAACACAAACAATAAGATACAACACAACATGCAACAATGTGTTGGATCAACAACAACATTTTTCGAACTAACTTTCTCAGTTTTCACTAAAAAACATGAGATGAAATGTGACTTTTCCAACGTGATCTTAGTATGAATTAGTAACAAAGAGTTAAAAAGGAGCAAATGTTCTTCTGTGGTTAAAAACTTTAATTAAAGAGAAACTCACCACACGGTTGTCATCACTTCACTTCCATCAACACATCTGGTTGTTAGACCTCAACGCCTCAGATGTTACAGTGAACTTTAATGTACTGTTATACAGTACTACAGTACCACAGTATACTGTAGTACAATACTACAATATACTGTGGTACAATACTACAATATACTGTGGTACAATACTACAATATACATTAGTTTACGTGGTAAAAAAAACGTTGTAAACCTTAAGTTTAACAACACGTTTCATGGTTTTAATTTTCTAAATGTTCATTTTTATCGTTTTAAACAAACATCAACAGTCGACATGTTGCTGTAAACAATATTTACAGGTTTTAACATTTTACTGTACGATTATATTATTTTGACATTTTGGTGTCTGTTACATGTTTTACATTAAGATATTTAACCTCCATTTTCTGTTAAATAAATAAAATGAACAACACTAATTCAGTTTTTTTTACCGTTTTAGTCTTTTATTATTAAAAGTTCAACACCAAACTGAGGTTCCTCCAGTTCAACCAGGTGTTGAATTTAAGGAAGTCTGGTGTCACTGAGGCTCAGGAAGGAAACTGTCTCTGTATTTACAGAGAGACATCTGTACAACCTGGAAATGACTGTTACTGACACAACTGTTTTAAAGTCTCACACACCTTAGTCTTAGTTTCAGGTCCAACGTTGATCCTGTTTTCTTCCAGTGACACAGTTCAGACTGAAGTGGTGATTAAACTTGTAAC
Source organism: Polydactylus sextarius (assembly GCA_016801845.1). Lineage (NCBI taxonomy): Eukaryota > Metazoa > Chordata > Actinopteri > Polynemidae > Polydactylus > Polydactylus sextarius. The sequence continues at coordinate 25,713,695 of CM028930.1, read as the reverse complement.
CTTGTAACCTTTGTAGTGTTGGTTTCTTTCCTCTAATAAACAATCAGTCATTTTTCACTTCTCTCTTTAGAAACCTGACGGTCCTACAGTGGTCGTTGACCTGTTGGTGTTGACATCACATCATATAAACCTCAGTTGTTGATCCAATAATCTTTTTAACCAGCAGTTAACCAACTGCTGGTTGTGACGTTCATCTCTTCACTGGCAATGTTTCAAACACCAGAACCAGGTCTCTGTGGTCTGGTCTGGTCTGGTCTGATGTGGATCTGGTCTGATGTGGATCTGTGTCAGCATAGCAGCGGGTGGAGGTGGTGGTGTTTCATTGACATTTGTTCTTACATGACTCTTAGACGTACAGGAAGGACTGAATGTGAATGCAAATTTGACAAAAGGAATTTCAATGACTTTTTCTTGTATAATTACCCAACCCTGCTATTATACATTATATACTATAATTATCTGTTGCTGCACAGCATCAACTCAAAAGATGAATTCAAAATTTGGGGGTGGAAAAGAAAAAGCATGTGCTTGAAAAACCAACAGCTTTGAAAAGCGTCTCCGCTCGACAACAATGCAGCGACTCACGGCCAACGAAGCCAGAGAATGAGAGATTATATGTACTGTGTTCGTCTTTGTTGCCTGTTTACATAATCCCCTCAGTCTCTCATCAAGGAGCGAGCATGAAAAGCTTTCATCAGCTCTCTGTGGAAAACCTGTTTTCTCCTTTGAAGCCAACGCGAGCGTCCAAACACACTCACAGGTGTTCCACTTTCACCCAATAAATGAGGATGATTAACGCACCTGAAGTCAAAATGTCTGAATCTGCGGAGTCGAACCAGCGAGCGCCGCTGCGTGTGAGCGAGGGCGTCGGCTGCGGTGCGGCGTCATACTACGCATCATTAATCATTACAGCTGAAGCTAAGGACAATAAATGGACTGAGTGTGACGTGGTGAAAAAAGCCTGTAGCTCCACACACTGAGACAAAAGCAGCAACGTGTTTTCTCTCCACAGACACTTTGACACGAAAACCTGGGACGTGTGAAACGTCAGCTGTAGAGGAAACGCTGCCTTGTTTACAGCTGCAAGACAATCGGCTTTTCAGAGCGGTCAGTGTTTGTGAAAAGGGTTCATAAGCCTGAGAGGTCGGAGAATTTTCCAAACCTATGAAGCATATAATCCTCCAATTCACCTCCTGTTGGAGCGACGAGGTTTGTCCTTGACAGAAATGGCATGTGGGAGGGTGGAATCAGTGAGGAGCAGCTGGGAACTGAAAGCTTTAAATACATACAGAGAAAACTCTCACAGGCCGAGCCTCCTTCTTCTTTCAGCAGCGTCCTGTTTACAGGGTTTGTTCAAAACGACGCAGCTGCAAAACGCCAAAGTAAAAAAAGCACCAACTAAGAAAAGTTACACGACATAAGACTTAAAGGTTACAACTGAAGATTAAACCAGACGTTTTCAGCTTGTGGCAACGTTTCAGTGACCGAAGCAAATCGTGAGTAACCGAGTTTGCCAAGTCCAATACGATTCTGATTGTTATTCCATCGCTAAAGTACAATATTTTCCAAGGTTTGTCCTCATCCGAGGAATTTCCAGAAGAGGAGGCTCTGCTCCGGGTTTGGCTGAGTCACAATGAATCTTATGACTGACAGAGTCTTGGTGAACAACGCTGCATGTAGTTTCTCATGGAACACTTTATAAATGAAAGGTAAGTGAAAGGCAGAAAGGTCCATTTTATATTTTTAGAGCTTATGTTAGCAACATGGCTCTCTAGGAAAAAAGCAGCGTGGTAAAAACTGGACAAGTCGCCACAAAATTCAGAGCAGATGATAAAAGTCTGAGACGGATGAAAGTGACTGAAACCGACGCTCGTTCTCGACCAGTGAGTCTGAAACGTCAGGTTGAAATTAATATGATCGTTTGAATCACCAGATGTCTGCTTCAGTGGTGGTTTGATGCTAAGCTAGCATGCTAAACTGGTTCGACTGCTAAATATGGACCGTTAGCATGTTAGCATCTTGACAAACACCAGTAGTTTTCATTTGATTTTATCTTTTTAAATGAAACAATTAGGGAAAAGAACGGGACCAAAGATTGAACCCTGAGGAACTCAGGCTTCTTTTATTGATGTAAAATAATAAACCTGTCACATTTAAACTGAAATTTAGTTTCAACATCAGGTTGTTTTCCTACGACTTGAGACCAGAGTTTTATTTTTATCTGAGATGATCGACGTCCCAGCAGCAGCAGCTTGTTCCGTCCTGGTTTTTCTGACTCTGATATAAGAACAAACAGAAGCAGATTTCAGTGTTTGCACATGGAGCTGGAGAAGCGAACACCACCTGGGTGTTTTATTGGTACCGAGCTGCTAAATCGGCTCATTATGTCGAGCTATTATCGCTGTGAGTTGAGGAGATTTCCCAGTGTTGGCAGAGTTTCTCTTCTCGTTTCTTTTCTTGGTTGTTTTCAGTCTCAGTCATTCTCTTCTTTTTTCCAACGTCTGTCTCTTTCCTTCCTGTTTGTTATTTATTCTCTTTTTTCCCTCGTCCACGCCACCTTCCTCTGTGACTTTTCATGCTTTTTCTTTTCCTGCCTCTGTGTGTTTTTCTTGTATTTTCCTGTTCTTTTTCTCGCCTGTTGCCATTTTCCAGACGCTCGTCTCGTTCTCTCTCCTTATTTATTTTTTCTTCCTCTTTGTGTTTTCATTTTTCTCTCTAATCTCTTTTAGACTTTTTCCTCGGACTCGTCATGTCCGCCTTCCTTGTTGCTCTTCTCTCTTTGTCTGTCCTGCGTTGTTGTGTTTCCTTTCTCTGCCTTTCCGTGCTGCCTCCCTCTGTTTCTTCCTCCGTCAGCAGTGAGCAGGCTTCACCGCGGCTGCTGCAGAGTTCATCTCAGGACAAAAACGCTGCTCCGCTGCCGCACACACACCGTTTGTCGACCGAATCAAAAGTCCTGGGTGTAACGGGGCCCGGGGACAGATGGAGAACAGTGAAGACCAAACAAAGACGCTCTCACAGTGTTCGGGGGGAGAAATATTGAAATGACACGGCGGGTTAAGACTCAGATGCCACAAGATATCACACATGGATGCTGTGCAGTCGTGTTTTGCACATTCACACATTAAAAAGAAAAAGAAAAAAAGCTGGCGTGGTCTCGGTTCCTTTTGGCTTCAGTTTTGTAAATCTGCCTCCGTCCTGCTGCTGCCACAGTTGAGCTCGTTCTGTCCGAAGCGTTCGACAGATTTGACCTGATTTGACATTTTGTATCGAGATGTTAATCTGGCGTAAGACTTCACTGGATGTGTTTATTCACCACAACAGAGATCATTTCCAGAGTTTATTCATCTCAGATCTGCTGTGATGCAGGAAGATAAAAGGAAATCAGTCTGTGGGGAAGAAAATCAGCATCATCCAGTTTTTCCGGGGCTCCAAATATTTAACTCAACCATTAGCGACGTTAGCAGCATTAACCCTCAAGACAGTAGCGTCTGATCTTTCCTGAACCACAGTGTCAGATATTTCAACAGCTTCTGGACGTGTTTATATGGGATCGGTGCAGATATTCGTGGTCCTGGAGGATGATCCTTAGCTTCATCAGCTTCAACTAACAGCGTCCTTCAGCCTAACGGGGAAGCGGAAATAACATTAGTAATGTTAGCATGCTAACTGCCAAGAATTTAGCATGATAACATTAAAGCTACAAGTTGTAGTTGTTGTCGCTTGTAGCTACAAATCCACATCAGCGCTTTTAATATCTTTTATGCTTCTCTGTTTTGGTTTTACAACTACAGGCGTCATGGTGTCATTTGTCTGATGCGTCCACACGAGTCAAAACCAAACATTAGACGAAAATAAAGATAAATGCTAATGCTGGTATGCTAAAGTTCATCTGCTAGCACCAGATGGACAAACAGTTAAAGCAGCCCAGTTAGCATGCTAACATGACAGATTTCTATCTGGGTCAGCTTTGTGTTTGATGCTAATTAGCCAGTGTTAGCATGCAGCTGTCAACATTTAGCTCGAAGCTGCGCTGCGTTCGAGTGCAGCCTCACAGAGCTGGTGTGTAATTTTCACAACAGGATCAATGAGACTTTTACCAACAGATATATAAGACTGCAGCTTGCGGTCAGATGAGTCGACTTTGAACCACATGTGGTTTCCAGCTAAGAATAGTCAAGGTTTTCTGTGCAGCGAGAGTTAGCGTGTTAGCGCGGCTACAGACTTTAGTGTTCACTTCAGAGGCCTTGTTGTTTGTGTAAATGAAAGTGTGAGTTACTACAAAGTATTTGCTGCGTTACACTTAAATCTTTTCTTTTATCTAAGCGACGTTCACCCAGTTCTCCTCTGTTCAACGTGGATCGTTTCTGACCTGAAACCTTGAGCTCCTGGACTCATTAGTGCTGATCATTTTCCAGGTCAAACGAGAGCCTCAAAGCTGCTACAAACACTTTCTGTGAGCCTCGTTTCATCTTATTCCCCGTGGCCTCCGTATACATGAACATAACGCCCAGGGGCCGGGCTGGAGTCTGACCTCATTAGGAGTCATGGCCGCCCGCCAGGAGAGAGGCGCTCGATGAATGACCACGAAGAACTGATGAGGGAGCGGGAGGGAGAGTTTCTTCATGTTGTGGTGAAGCTACGACGCTTTCATGCCTCAGATTAAATCCAATTGGCCTGAAAATACCGAGGATGGACACAGATTCACGTTGTTCTTTGTGTTTCAGTCTCAGTGTAAAGATCATGTGTCAGAGTTGAACAAAAGATGAGGACGTAATGATTTCACCACTCGCCGACGTTAGTTTGAGCTCAGCCCATAAAAGACAGAAGACTACTCAAACTATTGTCTCTCTAATTGTTTTTGGTTTGTTGGTCGGGTCGCCACATTTGTTTCCAGACTAAAATATTTCAGCAATGAATTGGTTTGGATATGAAACGTCATAAATTCATGCTCCTCCGAGGATAAATCCTAATTACGCTGGTCAACCTCAAAACCTAGTTGACAGATCGTAGAGAGGTTCAGTTCAGATGTAAATGTCTCAACAGGACAAACTGTGATCACTCAGTTAAGTCATTCATCTGGTGTAGCGCCACCATGAGGTCATGTTCACTGTTGCCTGACGACTCATCTACTGCGACGTCTAGTTTCGAGTTAAACTTCTAGTAAACTTTAGCTCATTGTCTTCTTTTAAAGCGTTTCATCAGAATAACAGAATCCAACTCTGATGTCATAAACTATAACGTCACATCGGAGCTCGTCCCTGAACGACCATTTTACCACATCTGTTTAAAGTGAATGAAACCATCAGTTTCTCATTTTGGTGAGTTCATCAATAATTCACCGACGTAATGTTACAAAACGCATCAATCGGTGAGTTTTGTAACGTTACGTTGTAACCAAAGTTACGTTGTTGACCAAAGAAAGCTGGTCAGTATCTTAGACAACTCAACTACACAACCTTCTTCTTTTAGTTAGTATCAGAAGAGGATTGTAACAGGAATTTGGGAATACCTGAGCTGGCAAATTCACAAAAACATCACCAGTGAAGGGATTTGAACCCTCAACTGTGGACAGACAAGCCTTTATGTGCTGTGACAGTGGGGATGTAAATGTTGGGGGCGAGTCTAAAGTGATGTCATAAACTATGAAATCACATCAGAGCTCGTCCCTGAACGACCATTTTACCGCGACTGTTGAACCATCACTTTCTTATCTTGGTGAGTTCATCTGTGAGTTACGGACCGTTACAAAACTCACCGACCGATGAGATCTGTAACGTTATAAAACTCATCACCCGGTGAGTTTGGCAGCTGTAAACATCATCAGTTTCTTCTGTTTCATAAAGACAGACTAATGTTATATTATTACACTGGAAACATTCAAAAATAATATTAAAGCTTTAAAACAAACATCACAGAACAACCTCATTTCCAACTTTTCCCATTTACAGTTCGAGTCAGTGAGCGGAAACAAAGTTCAGTTGATCATATTTGGGCAAATTCCTCCTTCGTCTTGTGGATTTATGAGAAAAGTTGCTGCTGCCGCTTTGTATTCAGCAGGTATGTTACAGGTCGTCCTCAGTAAACGCAGCAGTAGTGAAGTCTGGAGACGCCGAAACGCTGCCAAACGTGGCGAATGACGGATCGCCTCGGTGCTACAGGGATGCACAGGAACCAAACCTCGAATCCCAAACAAGGTCCAGAGACACATTAACATATAAATGGAAGCGGAGACGATGTCGTGGCCTTCGAGTCCCGGAGTCGAGCTCCGGCTCCGGTTTCACCGATGAGGAAACATCGGTTTCCACATGAGAAGACGGAAAATGTTTCACGCTCCAGTGGAATTTAAATCATTTTCTCCCTCATGATTTGTTGTTTTCTTCTTCACAGAATGAAAACACAACGAAGATGAATTCATCAATAAACACTTCAGTCAAACAAACGTTACATAGTATAAACCCGTCGTCTACGGTGAAACCAGCTCTGATCACTTTGTTTCAGCAGCGTCTTCTCTTCCTAAAACAGACAACGCGGCTCCAAACTCTCAGTCTCAACCCTGGTTTTTCTGCGGCGGTAAACAAGCAGCTCGTCCAACAACATCGTCGTATAATTACACGTTGCTCCGACAGAACCGGTGCTATTTTCATATCAGCGCACTTGTACACAGAGTAAACAGTGTTTAGCAGGTCGACACAGAGCAAACAGTCACCGTGAGCTGAAGTGTAATAAGAGGCTGATGATAATCTGATTCAAAATGAGAAACATCGTATTTACTGACGGTGATAAACAGTCGTTGTCTGAGCTGCAGATCAGCGACACCACGACGACGACACATGAAACTATAACAACCACCTGAACGACACCAAGCGACAAGACGAGTCAATCTGCTACAACGTTACGCTTCACACCAGAGA
>CM028930.1:25684284-25701784 GCA_016801845.1 Polydactylus sextarius | reverse complement strand
TACTACTACTACTACTACTACTACTACTACTACTACTACTACAGAACTACTACTACTACTACTACTACTACTACTACTACTACTACTACTACTACTACAGATACTACAGATACTACTACTACTACTACTACTACTACTACTACTACTACTACTACTACTACTACTACTACTACTACTACTACTACTACTACTACTACTACAGATACTACTACTACTACTACTACAGATACTACTACTACTACACTACTACTACTACTACAGATACTACAGATACTACTACTACTACTATACTACTACTACTACTACTACTACTACTACTACTAGATACTACTACTACTACTACTACTACACCACTACTACTACTACTACTACTACTACTACTACTACTACTACTACTACTACTACTACTACTACTACTACTACTACAGATACTACTACTACTACTACTACTACAGATACTACTACTACAGATACTACTACTACTACTACTACTACTACTACTACTACTACTACTACTACAGATACTACTACTACTACTACTACTACTACTACTACTACTACTATACTACTACTACTACTACTACTACAGATACTACTACTACTACTACTACTACTACTACTACTACTACTACTACTACTACTACTACTACTACTACTACTACTACAGATACTACTACTACTACTACTACAGATACTACTACTACTACTACTACAGATACTACTACTACTACTACTACTACTACTACTACTACTACTACTACTACTACTACTACTACTACTACTACTACTACTACTACTACTACTACTACTACTACTACTACTACTACTACTACTACTACTACTACTACTACTACTACTACTACTACTACTACTACTACTACTACTACTACTACTACAGACTACTACTACTACTACTACTACTACAGATACTACTACTACTACACTACTACTACTACTACTACTACTACTACAGACTACTACTACTACTACTACTACTACTACTACAGATACTACTACTACAGATACTACTACTACTACTACTACTACTACTACTACTACTACTACAGATACTACAGATACTACTACTACTACTACTACTACAGATACTACTACTACTACTACAGATACTACTACTACTACTACTACTACTACTACTACTACTACTACTACTACTACAGGATCGTCCTCTAACCACGTGGGTCACATGGGTCGTCTCTCTCTCTAACTAACGAGTCCCGACACGTTCAACATGGGTCCTTTTGTATTTAAAGCTTCCTGAGCTCTGAGTCTTTTGAGCCTCGCAGGGTTTGGACAAAACAGGAACAAAAGTCGATGGACCGGTTGGAAAAGACAGAAATGACTCAGGCGGCACCTGGATTCTTTAATCAAACCTGCCGCTGCAGAAATGAGGCTGCATTTTAACAGAAAGAAGAGTTTGTCAAAGCCGGAGGAGCTGAGGCGAGAGAGTCGGTCGGAGCAGGAAGGTGAAGCAGGATTTAAAGGCGGAGGGGGTTGTAAGAAGGACGTTTGGAGAACAGACCACCCACTCAAGTCCTCCATTACAGACAGCTGGTTGTCTCACATCAACGGCCCTGCGGCGTTTCACCGTTCAGCCTGACGGAGAACGAAGCGATGAGCAGCGACACAGAATTAATGAGACACGGGTCGATGAAATGTCAAAACCGGACGATGAGCGGAGAAAGAAAAGCTCTGAACTGAAACTGAAATAAAAGTCTTTACACCTTCTCTGTTCATTTCCAGCCTGTTCAAGATGATGGAGTCTGTTCTCGTTTATTCGGCTCAGTGACCTGCAGGGAGGCGACGTGTTTGATTCATCGCAGCTTCGCCGTCATGTTTCCTCCTGGTGAGAGGAAACCTGGCGGAGCCACGTGGGTCAACGATGAGAACGACTAATGAAGCAGCGTCAGGAGAGACGGCGACGACACTCAGCGACCTCCAGCTCCTACAGGTCATCAGATGAACATTAACGCAGCTGTTACGACACCTTTCACTTCCTGTTTCACACGTTACAGTTTTATGATTCATGATAACGATGCTCTGTGAATGTTTCACAGTGTTTTCAACACTTAAGGACAGAAAACGTACAGAGATCACATTTATTCTACTAATACTCAGTGTTTTATTCTTTTCTTCATCATCCGTCATCGTGTTGTCTCAAGAGACGTCGAGAGAAATTCTTCAGACCTTCACTTTGACTTTAGTAGAAGTAGAGACATTAGAGTAGAAGTAGAGACACTAGAGTAGAAGTAGAGACATTAGAGTAGAAGTAGAGACACTAGAGTAGAAGTAGAGACACTAGAGTAGAAGTAGAGACACTAGAGTAGAATAAAATAACTTTGGTAGAAGTTCAAGTCGTCACTAGAATGATTCTCCAGTAAAAGTCTTAAAGTATCTAGTATTTACTGTACTTCAGTATGACAGTAATCTATAAGTAAATGTAGTTAAGTGTAGAAAGTACAAGTACATGTTAATAAAACAGAAGAATATTATGAAGTTTATCCAGCACTTTAAAACATGGAGCTACAACAATCTTCATAGACAATGAATGAGTCTGAACTAAAGAACTAAAGTTGTTCTTTTTTCACTAAATGTAAATGTGTGTTTATATTGATATTGTTGAAGTTTCTCCATCATCCACCTTTAAGATGGAGCCTCCATCAACCCTCAGACATGGTGTTGATGGTCTAAACAGTCACAGGTCGACTTAGAGTCAAAACACCACATTTACTGAGTCAAAGTGTCGTTAAGTTAAAATGTAGTGAAGTTAAGTACAGATGCTCCCAAACTACAGTAGTGAAGTATTAGTACTTTAGTTACTATAAAACACTGAGAACAGACACGTCTGCTGTTGTTACAACAAATAACGTCTATGACCTCCAGTAACAGAGACTGATACAAACCTCCAGTTATTCACCTGCTTCTTTACTTCACATTATTTCTAATGATTGAAAAGATCAACAACTCTTTATAAACCTCAACATGAATAAAAACTTCACAACATTTATCATCAAACAGTCACAATCAGCAGGAATCAAACTTTAATACGTTTGATTTCACGGCTTTATTCTCCAGAAGACGAACAGACAAAGAGAACGATCTGGAGCCGCTGATCAGTTTGTGATCAGACGTGACTGTGGAGTGTGAAGCAGCATCTGAAACCGATGTGATTCAGACGTCTTGTCTGTCTCCGAACAGATGGTTGGATATGGAGACCGAACGTATCGATTGATGTGTAACTGATTCATCGGGTCGGAAACCGAACGTCTCGGAGACATAAAGGCCACAGCTGCTCCCGTCGTCATTTACATGTTCTCTGATGAGGCTGACGACTGGATCACATCCTGTCATTAACACATCCTGCACATGATTCAACCAAACAATCTGTTACATTAATCTACTCACGTCACCGACAACGTCTGGAAAACTCCGAAGTTTTTATTACTAGAATAAATTAACATCATCAGTTTGTGAACAAACGATGACATTTAGAGAATAAACGAAATAAATGAAATAATTCATGACAACAACCAGAGAACACGACCTCGTGTCATCTGGAGAAGTTACAACCTCCGAGGGAAATAAAATGAAACTTTAATGTTTCACTTTCAACATTTAACAAGAATATTTTATTAACAATATTCTGTTCAGACCAAAGGAACTAAATTATATCAATAAATTATAAATATTATGAAGCTAAACAACCTGAGGTGGAGACGAGTCCAACCTGAAGCTACGACGGTTGGATCCTTCACAGTCCAACATATCCCATGATTCATTGCAGCAGCAGGTGACGTCTGTGATGTGGACGTGGAGTTAAAGGTAAAGGTCACGTGACCTCAGTAGCAGGAGGAGATTGTTGTACTATTAATCATTTCTATATTTTATCTAAAGTACATAAACTTGTGAGTCACGGCAGCTTGTTGTTGTTGTTGTTGTGTTGTTGCTAGGTGACAGGAGAAGCGTACGACATAAATACGCTACAGACGTAAACAGGAAACACTCCAGCGGCTCGACTGTCTTCCAGATCTTTACCACAGGTTTTAAACCTTCATCTCGTCTGAACATTGGTTCAAACAAATGTGGTTTGACTCAGTCACAACAGTTTATTAGTTGCTAGCGTTAGCATGTAGCTCGCTGCTTTAAAACAGAAGATTAACAAGGTGGAGGTCGTTGAGTTAAACTAACTCTTTTCCTAGAAGACACGTGACCTGTCTTCACAACAGAGAACTTCACACTAGTTCTATCCACCAGAGAATTAATACGTTTAAAACAGTGATACTGGTTGTGAAGGTTGTTAACGTCGCTCGTCAACAACACTCGAACTCCCAAACTAAAACCTGCAGAGAAACAGCCTCGTTTGACTCAAGGTTTAATCATTTCTGAGATAATCAATAACCTCTCAGCACCTCAACATGGGTTACACAGGTTTCCTTGGTTACCAACACCCCTCCCCCTACACACACACACACACACACACACACACACACACACACACACACTGGACAACGAAACAACCATCGTGTTGTGTCGTCGTCCATCATGAAGGTTTGAGGTTTATTCATTCACTACTGATTCTTCTTGTGATTTATTCAACAGACATTTTCTCTGAGAAACTAAACTTCATCATCAAAACATCCAACGTTTAGATTCTGAAACTATAAACTTTGTTACGATAAAGAAACAACAGATTCAACGTTTCTTCCAGTTTCACTTTGATTTGATACAAAGTTTCACAGTTGTTTTTTATTATTAATAAAATAAAAATATTTATGTCTGATCTGTTTTCTAGTTTGATATAAAACATCTGTTTTCATTAGATTTATTCAGTGAAACAAATATAATAAGACCAGTCTGATCTTTAAAGTTTGGTTGACGACGACGATGATTTACCGTTTGATGACACAGATCGTAACAGACGACCAGAACTCCCCAAACAAACAGAGGCTGTTCATTTTCTATTGTCTCTCATCCACCACACGGTTGTGACTCTACTCAGCCGTCGTCTCGTGAGGAAGTTGAAGTCGACTTCACGTTAACGAGCTCTGACTCGTTCGTCTGATGTGAACGTAGACGTCCGTTGTTCACGTCGAACCAGAGAACAAAGTGTTTAAACGTTGGTTTGTTCTGACGTCGTTGACTCAACAGATGTTTTGTTCTTGATGATCTTGATGTGAAGATTCAGACTCAGTGTGGTACAAACATGTTTAGGACAAAGATTATAATTTACAAGGTCTGAGCTCTCAGCGTTTTTTATCTCACGTCTCTTTCTGCTGCAGATGATGATTCATTAAAGATTTAGTGGACGATTAGTCAGATTAGTCAGAGACCTCTGTGTTTTAGGAGGTGGTTTTTAGAAAATACAAGAGATTTTTAACAGGAACATTATGTTTTAATGGTAAAAGTAATTTCATCTGGGTTTTGTTTAAATGGATCAGTGTCAAACTGTGTAAGAGGTTTTTACAGACACAGAGACGTGAAGCAGAGAAACGTTATGACTGTTTAAAGGAGAAAACGTCGACGCCATCTGACATCGTGTTTCCTGTCGTCCACCGTGATGAGAACTATTTTCCTCCACTGACTTTGTAAATTGAATTTCCCCCGGGACGGTGGCTGGTATTTGATGAGCTCTCAGGCCGACTGTGAAAGGAGGAACTGATCCGTTCGCTCCACTGATCATTGATTTCTGTTTTGCTGAGTCTTCCCTGAGAAACACAAAGACTTTAGTGTTTCTGTGAAGAGAGATTGTCTCCATCATTGAGGCTGAAGGTAATGAAATAATCTATAATTTAGCACCGAAACATCAATAGTCCAAACATGTTGACGGTTCATTTCTAGTCGAGCCTTTTCTCTTTGTTTTATATTTTCTAGAATTTAAACCTTCAGGTCGACAATGATCTTTAACAGAATCAGCTCAAATGGTAACGATCTTCTTGTTGAAGATGTTTAAAAATCTAAAGGAAAAGTTCAAACAAACAAAACAGTGAAGGAAACATCAACAAGTTTTCAGACAAGAGATGAGTCATGTTACTGATCAGTCGAGGTTTTAGACCAGTCGAAGTTGATGAAGTGACGAAAGAAAAGATGATAATTAAGACGTGAAGTGAACGGGTGGTGGATGAAAAGACCTTAATGTTACATAGAAACATGAAGAGGAAGAGAGACGACGACCAAACTAAAGTGTTGACCTGATGGAGACAATGACTGTTGAATCGTCTGTGTTGACTGAAGAACAGTGAAGTTCAGTTCGGATGTTCATCAATGTTAAGATGGAGAAAGTTTGAAACCTCCGACACCATCTGACTGATGAAGCACAACCAGTATGAACTGGTTTCAGTCTCTGCCAGTGTCCATCAGGACTCTGTCCTGTATCGACCTCCTCCTGTTGGATCGTATCTTCTAGCTCTGTTTTATCAATGTTAAGATGGAAGGAAATGTAACTTCCTGTCTTCAGTGACAGAAGGAGGTCGGTTGGTTCAGAGGTAAAACTGGATGTTGTCAGCGTAGCAGTGAAACTTTACATCATATTTACAGAAGATACGATCCAACAGAAGGAGGTCGACATACAAAAATGTATAAATAAATGTGTTATCACATTTCTCTTCCTACATTTTATTTCTTTATCAGTATTTTATGATTAGTTATTTCTCCTTTATTCCTCAGTTGTGATCATTCCCATAAACCTGAAAACATCTTAAACATCAGGTTTATTTCTGCACAAAGAGACAGTTTGATTTTATATAATATTCACTGAGTTGTCGTAAAGAATGAAGATGATGGTATATTTATGATTTAACCTTCTGTTAATGTTTGTTAAAGTCGACGGAGCTGAACAACATGATGCTAACATCAGAGCTAACGGTGACAGGAAGCGATGACTGTGACCGAGTCTCACTCATCTCCTCGTCTGTCTGGTGGTCGCGGCTCGTTAGAGGCGGGGGAAAGGGGTCTGGATGGGGGGAGGGGCTGGGACGAGGGGGGGAGGGAGGGGTTGGGATGAGGGGGGAAGGGCAGGTCCACAGGTGCAGCTGAACCAGGACGTGGTGAAGGAGGAAGACGGCGTCTTCTGATCAATTATGGCCTCGGCTGAGGGACAGAGTCTATACATATTTCATGACCATCAGGAGGATGTGAAGCAGGCTGCTTCAACACACACACACACACACACACCCTCCCTAAAGATGAAAGAGTCCTGACTTGTTAGATCCTGGTGGAGGGAAGTAGATGATCCGTCCGTCTATCTATCTATTTATCATCTATTTATTGATCGATCTATCCATCTGTCCCATTTTGCCTGTTTTCTTTTCTTCTTGTCTCTGATCACATGAAACTGAGCCGTGGTCCAGTGGATGGAGGTCGTGTTTGTAGCAGGACGTTAACGTTGCGTTGTCTGTTTTCAAGTCTCATCTCTACAGTGAAAGTGACGCTGCTTCAGTTCTTCTAATAAACAGTGACATGGTGAAGACGACAGCTGTGATCATGACACTTTCAGTTTGTTAATGCAAATCAGTGAAACAGTCTGAGCTGCAGCTCAGTTATGGACTTCAATGTCCAGATGTTTAGTGATGGGGCAGAATGAAAATGAAACCACATCTGGACACGTTGTCGTCGTCTTAGAGAGAAGATGAACTCTGAATGTGACGCGACCTGGATGTTGTAGCAGCTTTTAAACGAGTGTTTCCACAGTAAAAAAGATCTTCCTGCTTTAAATGTTGAACTGAGACTTTCAAACTGATCAAAGTCTGAGATGAAGACGAAGGTGAAGCTGCTTCTGTCAGAAATGTTTTGATTCATTCATCGTCTTCTAATTTACTATTTATTATAGTGTCAATTATTATTAGTCTATAATTATCAATCTAACTGTATTATATTTTCATTTATTATATATGATGATATTAATTATATGAATCTGTAAAAATATTAACATCAGTTTGTTTTTCATCCATCAACTGATCCTTGTTGTCTTCATCTAATTTTCCTTCTGTCTCAGTGTCGTTCATCTTCATCTAATGTACAGTTTGTTACAGTATTAATTACTATTAGTCTGTAATCATCATCCATCTTTCATTTTTCTGTCCATCAACAGACGATTGTAACTGAAACGTCTTTGTTTCTTTTTCAAAAGAAGAAAAACGCCGTGTTTGTCTTTAACTTCGGTGAATGTGTTTTGATACAAACACTTCAGTCTGTAAATGATCAAAGATAAAATGATCTTTGTGACACAATGTTACAAGAGTTTACAACACGACCGTTTGTTTCTCCTCCAACACGTCGTCACGTCTTTTAACTGTTACTGTAACGTTTAACTGATACAACATCATTTCTCTGGTGTGTATCTCCACCAACTCTGAGCTACGTCACAGATTCTCCACATATCTTTGTGTGTTTAGTCGACATGAAACTGAAGACGTGTGTTTACTGAACCACTGGTGAGTTCATAGTCGTGTTTAAAGTAAAACTTCTGTTTTTATTTCACAATAAAAAAATGCTTCATGATTAAAAACAGAGTAAAAAAGTCAAGAGGTTCAGAAGATAATTCACATTTGTTTTCTACATTTACATGTAAAACATCTGTTTCAACAAAATGACTGAATGTCAGAGTCACACGGAGGAAACGACGCGAGGAGGAAGATTTGTTGGAGATCAAAGACGATGAGGATCAAAACGTTGAATCAGGATGTTTGTCTCTTTATGCAGAAAAATTTACAAGAAACTGAAGTGTTGTCTCCTCGTTAATGTTGATTTTGATCTTCTCTGATCTCAGCGTCTTGACTTTAATGTCGACAGACAGAGAAACTCTGCCTCTTCACGTCGACTAACGTGGGTTCGTGTTAGGGTTTCAGTCGTGATCTGAAATCAGAGAAGTGTCAAACAGCTGCAGTTGTTGTGCAACAGAAAATACTTTTCCTTTTTTTTCTCTCGTCCTCATGTTTCTCTGTTGTTTCTGGTCAAAACAACAACAGCTGGAGGAAGAAAAAAACCTGCAGCTTCAACAAACGTTTTCTTATCGAACTTTCGATTAAAACCCTTTATAACACTTTTATAGTTTATATGTTAAAACTGAGCAGTTTGAACTGACCTTGATGACGTATCAGAAGATGGATGAAGTGTGAAGTGTGTGAACATGTGTCCAGTGTTGACGTGTTTCTGCTGTGAATCAGATGAAGACTGAACATGTGAGTCGGGGTTTAACTGTTCGCTGGCAAAGGTTCATGGGAAAAGACTTTGTTTCTCCTGATTCAGAGAAAAAATAAACGTGGACATGGACACACTGACAGATGTTCAACAGTTGTGTGTTTTTTTAATCCGACGTCTGTCGTCAAACTTCAACGACGTTAAAAACTGTTTCTAAATGTTCGGCAACAGTTTGATCTGAATTCAGGACGAAACAGTTCAGAGTCTTTACATCGTCAACATCACGTCTGAAACCTCCCGACCGTCTGATGTGGCTGAGCTCAGCGGCTGATAACATCCTGGAACCGAGTCGACTGAGATTTGCATCAGAGTTTCTGTGCCAGCGGAAACAGCTTGTTAAAGAAAAACAACATTCATGATTTTCAACGTTATCGTCTCAGTGTCGCAGCTGTTTATCTGACCTGAAACGTTTCCAAAGTCTTTCACTTCCTGACAAACACAAACAACAAAGTATCACGTTTTCATTCAGATTTTTAAATAATAATGAAAATATATATAATATATAATGAAAATAAGTTTCAGATGTTTCACTGAGTCTCTTCAGCGTCACAGTGAAACGTTTCCATTAAACTCTCTTGGTCCTCGTCTCTCTGGGGTCGGAGGTCGCTCCACCTGCTCCCCGGTGTCGTATCGACTCGTCGTGGTTAAAGAGCTGAGACACGTCTAGTGAGTCTGAGAAAAACAGAATAAAACAGATGGAAAGAAACAGCTGAACAGTAACAGGTTGTAAATGTTACAATCTGAGCTTCGGACGGTGGCTGAAACAGTCCACAATAAGTTTGTCTTTCAGGTCGTTAATTTCCTGTGATTTTCTGCTCCAACTTGAAGCTGCTGTTCATCTTAATGAGCAGGAAGTCGCCAACTGAAGATATTTTATTGATGTTGATGCTGATTAAGTTTAAGACTTTAATGATTTTAATGATTAGTTCACAGACACATTCTGTAATTTAACAGCCTTTTCTTTACTTGTAGCCATAAAATCTTTGATTAAAAATATAATTTGTATGTAGATACATTGTTAAACTGTTTATCGATTGATTTATTTGAACTTCATTGTGTTTATTAGAATATCGAGGCTTTTATTTGATGACCTGGTGTTTTACTTTGAAACTTTCTAAAGATTGAAGACAATAAGTGTCCTGAGTCATTTAAACCCAGAGTCTATTTCACCATGGACATGAAGATATGTTGAGCTTTATTATTGGTTAAAAAAATGACAGTTTGGATATGTTTGTCTGACTGCCCCATTTACTTTCATTGATAACTATTTGGTTGTGAAAACAAAAGACGGTCAAAAGACGGTCGTATTCATGGTGGAACAGCACCGGTTCGTGTTGCTCTGGACCGTCCATATAAACGTGAAGTGTACGTGAACATGTGAGATCTGCAGTTTCTCTGCAGGAGCAGATTTACAGCTGCTGCCGTCGACGTGTCACACAGGGAGATTAGATCTTCTCTGGTTCAACCATCAATACTACAGACGTGTCCGTCTGGTTGATAAACAAGAGGCTGCTCTGCTACGATTGATCGCTAACGTGTCACATCCGTCATAAAACCAACCAGAGGGAGATCGTTCAGGATGATGAGGAGAACATGTGATTTTGTCTCAGCTTGGACTCGAGTAAAAAGTTTCTCACGTCTTTATCTGTTTGTCTGTTCATGCATCTTTACTCCGAAGCTTCGTCACAGTTTCTCAGTGAGTTACATTTATTCACAACCTGGAGCTTTAAAAGCAGTAAAATGAGTTTGTCTTGTGTTAGCAGCTGCAGCAGAGCAGGTGGTGACTAACTGCTTCTCTACAACATGTTTTTATTTATCTTCCTGTCCAGTTTTCATTAAACCAACCTACAGATTCAAACTGTCGATTTAACAACACAAACTTCACAATTTGAACAATTTCAGAAAAGTTATTTGTAGAATCATCTAACAGTAAAATATGTTGTTTTTCTGGTGAAAACTGATTATACAGGATTTATAGGTTGTTATTATTACACACATCAGTTTTCACTGTTGCTACATAAATAACGTTTCCAGGTGTCTACCGATAAATCAAGAGGAAACGCTGCAAGTTCACAAATACACTTGTTTTCTTTCACTTCCTGTTGATGTTTCCATTGGTGGAAAATAAGACGATTGCACCACTTCCACTGCTTTCTTTAGCATTAGCATGCTATCCTCCACGCTAGCTCCGAGAGAAAGAACGTGATTTACTCTGAAGGTTCACATGTTTAAATCAGTGGTGTTTTATTAATTCATCCGTTGTCATCGTTGTGTCACAGTCTTTCTTGACCAATCACAAAGAGCCACAGATAAAGTTCATAAAACAGCTCAATGAATTTGTTTAACTGATAATAAAAACAGAAAAACACTGGGTCACAATGATCCAGTGGGTTTCAACTGTGGTGGTTTTCTACCAACAGTTTACAAGGAAACATCAACATTAAAGTGACGTCCAGATCAACATGAACCAGAGTCTATTTCACCATGAATACGAGTCAAACTCCCTCAACAGATATGTTACGTTGGTTGAAGTAATATCCAGTTTGACCGTCTTTTGTTTTCACAACCAAACAGTTAACAATGAAAGTAAATGGGGCAGTCAGCCAAACGTATCTAAACTGTCATTTTTTAACCACTAATAAAGCTCAAAATATCACTTCACTTCAGCAGTAGCATGAATTGGGTCCCAGATTCATCATTTTCCTGAACAACAGGTTGATGTGTTGGTGAAGAGATGAGGAAAATGATGAATCTGCTGATGTGGAACAACCTTCATCTAGTTCATAAAACCAGATGTTGGGTAAGTCTTGTAAAGTGTTTTTAATAAACTCTGGGTTCACTTACTAAGTTATCAGTACTTCAGTTTATGTGTAGGGACCCACTTACACATGTTTGTTCATTTTAAAGACGAAGACAAGCTGGAGGCAACGTCTGAAACAAGCGGCTGCACTAAAGAAAACCGATGCAGCTGACGGATGATGTGACTTTTACCCGGGAGCCTCAGCAGCTCTGGTTGGTAAAGATTTTCTACCAAAGCAGCACAAACAGAGGCATCGATAAAAGTGAAGAGAAACAATAAAAACCCTGGAGACAAACACGACCACGGAGGATTATATCGAACTGAACACTTCAACGAGGAGAGCTCGTAATAACTCTGACGTCTCGCTGAATATTTGAGGTTAAAACCTTTTGACCTTTTCACTAACGAGGCCCGACAGTCCAACAGGTCGATGACGCCGACTCAGGAGATCAATGAACTTCAGCGCTCGTTTAAATTCAGTGACTTTTTATTTAATGTTTCTGAAAAACCTTCATGAAGTTAATCTAAGTAAGACATTTACAATCCAACTCAAAAAGAAAAGAAAACACCTGCGTCTAATAAACGTTTCCACATAATTATCAATGATTTCACTGTTTGTTCCCGTCGGTAATTTCTGCTCTGACGGTTTAAAAGAGAACAAACAGAAACAGGCTGGGAAGATGAATTCAGGTGAAAACACATTATTGATTTTACAGGAAGAAGGTGTGAAGTTAAAAGGTGCACAAAGTACAAGTTGTTCCATTTTACAGGAGGTTGAATAAAGAGCAACATCTGTCTGTGGTTCAAAAGTTTTAACAGAACGACTAGAAAACAAGAGATTTAACATAAACTTGGTCAAAGAGTCAAAGAGAGAAGGCGACGTTTGTTTTAACCCCGTCGGTCGTCGTGGTCACAGCTCAAGGTTGAATTGAAACATCAGAAACGTCACGACTGGTTATGTTTCATGTTTCCAGACGAGTGAAGAAGAAGAAGCTGATGAACAAAGATGAGAGAAGAAACCTAGAGAAAAAAACCTAATGTTGTAAAAACCAGAGTTGATGTTGAATTTAGTTATATATAAGTTTTATATGAGAAACTTAATCTGAACTCAGTCGGGGTCAAACAGACATTTCTTTAATGAACCAGATTCACATTTCACTGCTGAACAAGTCGGAGGAAGTTTCATTTTTCCGTTGGACTAGAAAGAAAATTGATCTCAACCTTTCAATCTTTTGAGGCCGTTTCAAGTCTGAGTGGATAAAGTTTAAAACTCACGGCTCAAAAAAAAGACGAGATGAGCTTGTTTTTTTTAATCTTGGTATTTTTAAAAGCAGGATTTTCTGCTCTCAAAGAAAAGACCTTGTAGCTGCAGCTTTGGTGTTTTTCTTCCTCTAAACCTGAATGTTACGTGTTCGTCCGTTCACCCTCAGATCCTTTAAATCCTGGTTTGCAGGTTTTCTATCTTTATTTCTGAGAAGCTCTCGTCGTGTTGCGTCTTCCTCTCGCTGTTTTAATTACTTTGACTCGGCGTCCTGCCCTTTCCAAGGCCTCTCCTTGTCCTTGTGATGAAAAGCTCACAGCAGGAGGTGGCGGCGGAGCCCGACTGAGTCAAGTGAGCCGCTCTTTGATCAAACTCGCCTCTGAAGCTCGATGGATTTTATAAAACGTTGATCGGCCGGCGGCGGCTCCAGATGTTTCCTGGGTGTCAAACAGAGCAAGAGAACGTGACCCCGAAGGGAAAAAAACCTTCACATCCAGTTGAGTTGTGATTATCAGCGAATCAACCTGGAAGCTGCTGCTGCTCTGACACAGTTTCACTCAGTTGGAAAACACCAGCGAGGGTCCTTCCTGTGGACGACGGAGCCGCGGCTCCTGCTGACTGATTATGACGCTCTATCATGTGGAAAAATCACTTCGTCGCATCTGTGACCTGGCAAAGAAAAACTAACAAGTGTTTCCAGGCCTTTTCAAGCTGTGCAGCCGAGCAGGGCGGCGGCGGTGATAAAACAGAGTTAACATGAAGGTGATGACATGACGGGACAAAGACTGAGGCGTGAACCAGAAATAATTCACTGATGAAACATGGAAACATCGCAACTCTGTTCAAGATGGAGGGACAAAGGAGACGAGAGACGATGAGAAACAAATAAAATAACGTTTCAGTCAATGAAGGAGTTCAAGTGTCTCAAGGTCACAGAGAGTCAAGCGCAGCGCCTCCTGCTGGACGTGAAGACGATGACGTTAAATGAGTCACGGTCCAAAATGAAATCTGAGAAATGTTTCAGACTAAACATCAAATCTGTGAAGGATGAAACGTGTCTTTAAACTGTTTAAAGTCAGAAGTTGGAGGTTGATGTTGATGTGTCTCCACCATCGAGCAGCTTCTGTCCGTGACGGTCTTTACCCACAGAGAAGAAGACCACAGATTGGCTGTTTTATTGAGACAAAATGTAAAAGTTAAACTGCAGCTTCAGTGTTGGTTGATCAGTTTGACCAGTAACGAACCAAACAGAAAAACAAACTGTCTCAGTTGAGGAGCTGATGGTCGACGTCGACTTCGCCCAAGTCGACGCAACCTGAGACGTCTACGGAGCGTTTCCTGTTAACGCTGTTTATGTCTGGAGGGTGTTTATGTTACATGCTACATGCTGTTGCCTAGCAACAATGACAATAACAACAACCACAATAACAACAGAAATAAAAAATAAACCAGGAATCTTAAGTTTCGTCTGATGGATTGATGATAAACAGACAGATTGATTGATTGATTGATTGATTTGAGATTTGTGAATTAAAACCAGATCAAGTTGAGATCACATCATTTTCCAGTGCCGTCACTGTTCTGAATACTGAGACAAACAACATCTTGAATCATGTTCAGTTTGAAAAAGGCAGTGAGGAGAAGTGACGGAGGTCCATTATCTTCTCCAACCCTCTCATTCATCACCGTGACAAGTGAGTGGCAGTGGCTCATTATCCCAGCATGCACCACGGCGCTGGAAGATAAGAGCCAATTACACAACGAGGAGACGTTCAGGATGTTTCTACGACTGAACGTTTCTGTTTCTGTCCTGTTGTTTGTTTTTAACATTTCGTCACCTGCACAACGGCGTGTCCTCCCCGCGGGTCCAGATGGTCAGATCTGATCAGAGACAACATCATGTTTCTACTGTTTATCTCGTCGCCACCGTCTCCGCTGCTGCTTCTCTCACAAACAAACCAAACCTCTCAGCAGCGACGCTTCACACCTTCTGTGAAACGAGTTTCCTTCGCAGCCGCCGGCCACAGAAACGTTCATTACAGGAGCGTCTCCAACCAGTTCCACACGTTTCTCTGTGGGTGTAATTACATTTCCTGTTTCACCCCCGTTGTTTCATTTCAGAAACATGCCAACGTTCGCACAGTTAAACCCAGAGTGACGCCGTTTTGCAGCTCTTTCTTCCTCTTCACCTCCTCCTCCTCCTCTACCCTCTGGGCTCAAACCGGTCAGTAACGCGTGGACGAGTCGGATCCAGATCAACGCTTCACGAATCCAACAGCTTCTGTGCTCAAGATGTTTTTCCAATGAGCTGTTGTCACTTAGTGAAATATTTCTCTTCGTTTACTGGCTCAGAAAAGCTGCAAATCTTGAACCACAAAAGAAAAAAACAACAACTTTCTTTTGTGTCACTTTTCTTTTTTTAGTGACGATGCAGAGAATGTGAAAGTATTTGTTCTGTTGATCTGATGACAACATGTTTCCTCTGGACTGAGTTTTAATGGGTTGATTAAGATTCAGTATTTAGATGCAGTAAAGTCAGATTCATTTAAATGTCTCTACCTCACTCACTGATTTACACAGTAAACGTCTGAAGACTTGGTCGAACATCAGTACTTTTATTTCTATTTACATCAAATCGTTTCAAGTAGCTGTGATGGAAACAACACTGATCATGTTTAAAGTCACAAACAGAAGATCAGGATCACATAACATGTTCCAGTTTCACCAACAGGGACCTGGAAATCATCTGGTCAGTAGGGGGCGCCGCCATGAGACGATGTTGTATAAAACAGATAAAGCAGCATCTACGTTTATGTTTTGTTTTTCAGAACCAGACCAAAGTGTCTCAGTGTTTCACCGACTCATTCAATCTACAAACAAAGACAGTTTCCTACTAATTTAACACATTTGTGTCCTCAGCTCTTCATCCTCATCAGGAGGTTATCACCGGTCACAGTTCACGTCACGTTGAACCAATATGCTTCTAATTATCAAGCACAAAGACGTTCGCCATCCGCACTGGTCCAGAGAAATGTTGGCAAATCCTGAACAAAGACGTTCCAGCTTCAGCAGCGTGAAACTCTGGACGAGCACTGATCTGGAAAACACCGAGCAGAGAGAGAGAAGTGGCTGCAGCGCTAACGTCTGACTGAGATGATGATGATGATGATGATGGAGGAGGAGGTTTATCTGCAGGATGCTTCACTGTGTTCACCCCCTCTGGACAAATAAAGCCGAGGGCTCGTCCCACCAGCTGCTCCACCTTAAAACAAAGCTGTTCTCCTGCAGAGAGACGGACGCCGCCTTACTGGTGAGAACTGGAGGCAACAGTCAGAATAAATGAATAATTGATGTCGGTGGGGGCAGGAGAGCTGTCGCACGGCTGCTGCTGCTGATTGACATGTTAATAACATTTGTCACCACAAAGAGAAATGCAGGAGTAGGAAGAGGAGGAAGAGGAGGATGCAACACATCATCATTCAAGGTCTACGACAAGGTATGGATTTAAAATAAATATATAAACACAGAAAGTTAATGTGATACGATTGATCCAGAAGCTGAAAGAAGAGAAACAAATATACAGGTTTTATTATTTATACCAACTAAATGTTTTAAAAAAAATCAGCACGGCACAAAATCAGTCAGAAGATAAGAAAATAAATTAGTCGTTAGTTTAAAAACTGATGTTCACGTGAACAAACTGTTCAACCACAAAACCTTAAAACTACTTAAATTTACTACATTTTATTAAAAACTACAGTTACACTGGTGGAAACGTTGCGGACAGGTTGTGATTCCTGCAGAGATTAATTATAAAAAACAGAACCTCATTAAACTCGTCTACATTTTAATTGAAATGAAATAAAAACTGCTAAAACCAGTTTCCTCCTCTTCCTCATCATCACCATCATCATTACCATCATTACTATCATCACCATCATCACCATCATCACCATCATCATCACATCATCATCACCATCATCACCATCATCACCATCATCATCATCATCATCATCATCATCATCATCATCACCATCATCATCATCATCATCATCATCATCATCATCATCATCATCATCATCATCATCATCATCATCATCATCATCATCATCATCATCATCATCATCATCATCATCATCATCATCATCACCATCATCACCATCATCACCATCATCATCATCATCATCATCATCATCATCATCATCATCATCATCATCACCATCATC
>CM028930.1:25651784-25679284 GCA_016801845.1 Polydactylus sextarius | reverse complement strand
CACATACGGTTCAGTCAGCAGTCGGAGGCTGCAGGTGATTTAACGACGCGTCACAAGGCTGCAGGGAAAGTGTCATCAGTCACTGCAGAGAGGAGGGCGAGTTTAGTTCGGCCTTTCATTGCGTCGGTTCAGGACATTTTAACACCGATCACTTCACATTCACTGGTTGTATATGACCTTCAACAGTCAGCAGATGTTTCTGATTGGATGGTTGAGGTTTGACACTTCAAACACCAATCAAAGCCCAGGTAACCATGGCAACAGCATTACTAACTCGACTGCAGGAAGAGGTTCATATGTTCACATTAACCCAAAATACAGACTTCACGTAACGACAGATGATTCATTTTATGTTTCTACAAATAAAGACCAAATATCTAGGATGGACGAGTGTCGCCATCTTCATTCATTTGGTGTCTGAAGTCAGTCGTCTCTGTCCAGGTGGAGACTCATCTGTCACAGTTCAACTAATCAGCTTCTTTTACTGAGACGTGAAGCTACAACAGTTGGATCCTTCACAGTCCAACATACATGAGCATGAGAAGCTACGTTAATGCTCATTAGCTGTGATGCTGGAGTTAGTAAAGGTATCTAACAGGGCTCCACTAAACCGTTCCAGCCTTTTTTCAGTTCCTACTCTGTGGAGGAACCAATGGAGCTGAGTCGATACTAAAACGTGACGTGAACAGACGCCGGCCACTGATTGGTCAGAGGGAGTGTCTTCACAAGCTGCCACCAGACGCCAGTTGAGTTGAGAGAGCGTCAACAAAATAATCAAGCTCCATGTTTAAACAGGACAAGAGTGATAGCCATCGTCGTAGCTACCTGGTCGTAAGCTAACCCAGCAACAAGTACAGCATCTCCTCCATGTCCATTAATGTTTACTGATGTTTTAGTGTCGTGACGTCGCAGCAGTTTGACTCCACTCACCACATTCACGTGGAGGAGGAACCAAACTGTGATGGAAAACAACGTGTCTGCTACCAGACTGAGTAGAGTCCAGTAGAGTCCAGTAGAGTCCAGTAGAGTCCAGTAGAGTCCAGTAGAGTCCAGTAGAGTCCAGTAGAGTCCAGTAGTATAGACACAACCACGTAGTGAAGAGACAAAACTTAACGAAGTTAGCGGAGATGGCTAAATAAGCTGAAGGAGCTAAATTAGCTAAGTTAGCTGAAGTAGTTATATTACTGAAGGTATACCAAGACGTAACAAAGTAGTAAACAACGTAAACAATGTAAAAAGAAAAATACTCTTGACTTTTCATGCGACTGTAGCCAACATTGCCCTTTGTTGATCAAGCACATCTGACACATCTGTTCATTGAATATATATAGGAGACATCATGAAGCCTCAAACATCTGAATCGCCCCCTGGTGGCTGACTGAGGTGTAGGTCATAAACAGCTGCTACCAGCTATAACAAGCTATGTTAGCTTGTTCTGCTGCCCTCTAGTGGCAGAAAATACATCTTTTTAATCTAAGATCTAATTTTTGATCTGTGTCTTATATAAAAAAGTGGACATGATACGTCTAAGGTGTTTTTATTGCTCCAGGTCACGGGTCTGTGCAGTATCAAACAGAACAAAACAGAAGCTTCCTGTTCAACTCTGCAGCATCTCGTCGCCTCAAGATGCCGATGACGAACCTCTGCTTCCTCCTGAAGACTCGACTAACTCAGGCCGACACCACAGCAGCTGACAGGAGCTGGAGAGCAGCCATTAACCCACAGGGAGAGAGAGAAAACCCAACCAACCCCCACACTGAGGCAGAGCAGCCTCACGGCGAGGATGGAGAGGACGGTAGCACTGAAGTGTCAGGACGGAGGACTGATCCCGACAGGCAGCAGACGGAGTGAGAGGGAAGTGATTCAGGCTGACGTGTGATGATGAGCCTGGAAAACTGTCAGTGAAAGTGATATAATGACTGATGTCACAGTCGCTCGTGTCACTTCTCGTGGAGGATTAAAGCGGTGTTCGTCACAGTGAAGACGTTTTCTGATCTGTTTCCTAAACACAAGAGAAATGAAGCAAGTCGGTAATCAGAGTCTGGATGTGTTTAACGCTGAGTGGACTCGAGCTGATATACGAGCATTTACCACTGGATACGTCCACATTTATAACTTTCACTTCCTCCTACTGCACAGTCAAGGCTTTGTCTTCTGCCTGGATGTGCATTAAGGTAATTAACAAACCTCCAGGACTGAGCTCAGACACATTACTTCCTGACTCAGGTAATTGGCCTTCGAACGAACAACGCATCACTGAAAGACACTTATTTCTTCATAAATCAATGTTACTGAATAAAAGTGTTTCATTGGAAATATTTACAACCCAGACAGGAGAAAAGAAACATCGTAGATAAATCTAGAAAATAGTGATAATATTGTAAAATAAATATAAATAGTGACACGTTTGTTTGGTTTGTTCGTCATAACGAATAACGACACTGAAGTTGTTTCATCTTAAAAAAGAGACGATTGTTAATAAAACACATGAAGATATAAACAGCTTCATCTTTAATCACACAACTGTCAAATGCAGTTACTATACTTTTATATTTAGTAGAGTTTATAGAGTTAATGTAGGTTTGAGAGTGAGGTCGAGGTGTATGAGAAGTAAACGTATTCACATTAAGTTTAAATAAAACAGTTTAAAATATGTTTCTTTGTCACATGGAGGCACTGGTTGATTTAATGGTCAACATAGGAAATGATTTTTGAAATGTTTATTGGTGAAGTTGAAGTTTATTCAACTTTATGACTAATACCACAACGAGCCACTAGGGGGGGACTGAGATGTTTTGTCTTCATTGTTTCATCAGAGTTGTGTCTCTAGTTCAGACAACCAACTGTTTCTCTAGTTTGTATATTTATTTTCTGTGTTAACATACGTACGTAAGTTCTTTTCTCTGTCGTCACGTTTCATCAGGAGAAATGGAAATTATGACAAGAAGAAGAAACAAATTCATTGATCACATTGATCACCTAAATTCATTCATCACTCATTATGTTTCCTCCTTCACTGACTGTTTTGATGATGTTGAGACATCATTTATTTATATTTAAATCTCCTTATGCTGATGTATAACTTATTGATTAAATAGGTCTTTGTTGATCAGATGACCTTAGAAACATGTTAACAGCAGCTCTGAACAACATTTCTGCTTCACAGTCTTCACTGAGACTCAGAGAAGTGAGTTCACCAAGAAACTAAAACGGATGGAGTCAATATTTCCACTTTGTTTTTGGAAAAGAAGTCAAACTTTTTCTGTGTCTTTGGCTCTAAGTATAGAGTTTTAGTTTTAAGAGCCGCAGCCAGTTCACATCACTTTGTTGTTGCAGTAACTCGTTCATTTTCTGTTCTTATTATATTTCACCTGGGAGATTTCCATATAGATCCAGCCCTGGATAAATCTGTCCGACTGGACCAAACCTTTTACTGAACAGTCAAATACCTGCTCCAACTTTGGCCCTGAATTATTGTTGCAAGTAAAATGAAATGTCCTCGTGTGACTCAGGTTTGTATTTTAAGACACTGAGCTGCTCCTTTCATTAGAGACCAGGCCAGAAGTCTTCATATCGCTCAGATGTGATCAGCTCACATCAAACACTCCAGCGGCCACCGCTTTTATTCACCATCTCTCTGCCCTTGAAATTTCTATTATAGAAATCCATTTGGCGACTGAAATGACTTATTCCCCGAAGCCTTTGAACGTCTGCAGAGCTCAGACCAGCAGACATGTGGCACTTTCTCCTCTCAGACATAATGACAGACGAACGGCGTGAAGTGACAAGGCAACACTTCGCCTCGCCGCAGGACAGGTAGCCACCACCGGTTTGTTGAGACACGCGATCAATATGACCTGAGGACGGACGTGGTGGAGGTGGAGGTGGAGGTGGAGGTGGTGGAGGCGTCGGGGCCTGATGACAGCACCACCACTTGTTTCATCAAAGCTGCGACAGTTTCCATTGAGAACAAAAATACAGCTTCTAATCACACGCTGGCTCCATTACAACTGTTTCCTTTAAGATTCAGTTTTATCAAAGACTTAAACATCCTGCAGCTCTGAGGCTGAAATTACTGTTGTTAAATTTACAGGGTCAATGTCTGATCTGTTTTGGTTTTATTTGGAAAAACCACTTAAAGGTTATTACGAAGGGTCCTGACCATCACCCAGAATACCCATAATGCATTTCAACAACTCAATAAGCCGCTTCTGCTCGGAGGGAACGATACTCTAGCGCTAATATAGTATATTTATATATCGACCTTCTGGTTTAACCACATTAGGTTTAGCAGATATATCTGCATCAGTACTATCAACATATATAAAATAACTTCTTTTGTGTTGCTGCAATGCAGCTGATGTTAGCAACTAAACAGCTTTTTACTTTATTAAAGTGCTGGTCCAGAGTAACATGAACCCAGGGTCTATTTCACCATGACCAGTCAAACACCATCATTTTCCTGAACAACAGGTCGATGTGTCTGTGTTGAATCTGCTGATGTGGAACAACCTTCATCACCAGTTGTTGTGGTGGTTCATCTTTGTCCTTGTCATTTACATTTCATCATATTTCATCACATTTCATCACTTTCTTGCAGCTTCCTGCTCATTTTTCTCCATAGAAACATCAGAAATGTCGACGTTCCTGTGGTTTTACTACAGTTTTTCCAATTTCTGTGGACAAACTGGACTCAAACTATCACTTCACTTCAGCAGTACACACATCAGCAGATTCATCATTGTTCTCGCTCTTCACAGTCACATCGGTCTATTGTTCAGTAAAATGTTGAATCTGCAGTTGTTATAAAACCAGACATTGGGTAAGTCTTGTAAAACAGTGTTTTTAATAAACTCTGGGTTCACTTACTAAGTTATCAGTACTTCAGTTTATGTGTAGGGACCCTATTCATGCTACTGCTGAAGTGAAGTGATATTTTGAGCTTTATTAGTGGTTAAAAAATGACAGTTTAGATACGTTTGGCTGACTGCCCCATTTACTTTCATTGTTAACTATTTGGTTGTAAAAACAAAAGACGGTCAAACTGGATATTACTTCAACCAACGTAACATATCTGTTGAGGGGAGTTTGACTCGTCTTCATGGTGAAATAGACTCTGGTTCATGTTGATCTGAACCGTCACTTTAACACATCAAACAAGAAATATATGCTCATATGATGTAAATAACTTGTATGAAGGATCATAGATGATCTTTTTCCTCACAGAAACATGATAAAGCATCTGAGTGATGTTTTCTTCACCTCTCTGACTGTTGCTGAGGGTTTGTTGTGATTTCTCATCTAATCTGGTCTAATCTGGTGGTTTCTGTCTGTTCACTGCAGAACTGAGTCACAGTAACTGAAACTCTTCATCCGTCTGGTTCAGTCTGAGACGCTGCGTCGTCAGATGACACCGGCGCTGAACTCGTCGACAGGACGACGGAGGTTTACTCACTTTAATGTAACTTTACAGTAACAATCAGTGTCTTTGTGCTGCATCATTGTTTTCATGGTTTTATCACAGATTCTGTCGACACCAACTGTCTCAGTCCCAGAGGATCGAAGACGAATTTAGTTTTCAGCAGCTTCTACATTTCACTGTTTCTCCTGAAATTCATAAAATAGAAAGTTTAGGACAAACCAAGTTGGCCCAACCAACAGTGTCTCATTTTCTTACCTTTTTCCTCTTTTTACCCAAACTTTTAACCACGTTAAGTAAAACTGTTCTTCCTTTTTATTAGGACAACTCTTTAATCATTTTTTTTTCCTTCCTTTGTTTTTGTTTTGACTATAACAACCAGAGAGATTGACTGATTGACCATTGACTGATTGTTTCTCCAGTGATCAGCTGACGACACAGAGCTGCTCAGAGATACGACCTGATAAGAGACTCCAGATCCTGGTGGAGATCAGGTGGATGTAGAGCAGAGTAAAGACGGTACAAACCATCATCACGTCTGTAACTATGGTGAATGTACGATCTGTCCTCATCAGATGAAGAAGTGACGCTCTGACCAGCTACAGAGCAGCATCATGTGTCTCACTGAGACCTGTCAGAGGACAGGGAGGTAACGAGACCAGAGGATGGTGATGTTTATTAAGGAGAGATGCAGTAACCTGGAGCACATCAGTGTTACTGAGCAGCTGCTCTGGACGTTGAGCTGTTTGTTGTCAGCGTCTGGTCCAACTACATCAGAGCAGTTCTCTCAAGTCATGGTGATAACTCGCTGTCGACCGACGCTACAGCTACTGTGACTCTGTCATGTCCCAGCTGGAAACATCCACCACAAACCTTCCTCCTCATCTCTGGAGACTTTTTATTTTCTGTTAATCTATTTTAATGATTTTTTATACTGTTAAACAGATAAATTTTTCCTTAAAGGACAAATAAAAATATTCTCTTCTATCTTAATCCCAACATCTTGTACCTAAACTGACCATTGATTATTTATTAGATATTCAGTAAATGTAATGTTATAATGTTACAATTCTGTCTGTAAAATGTCATCATAGAAGATCTACCATCATCCTGTTTCATTTAGCGGCTATGCTATTTGTTGTGATGCTAACATTCTGTGATGCTAACATCTTAACATAACACACAGGAAATGTTGACCTGCTGTTAGCTAATGTTATAACATGCTAACTAACTAACTGCTACTAACTAAATTCGATACTTATTTCCTGAATAAGGTTTTGAGGATGCTAAAAGTTAGCTAATATCTGAAAGTCCAACCTCAGTTAGCTGCAGTTGCTAAGTTACTTTGGTTAACGAATTACCTAAGCTAGTTGAAGTATCTAAGTTAGTTTAGTTAAGTAACAAGTTTAGCTAAGGTAGCCAAGTTAGCTGAGGTAGCAAGGTGACAGGAGCAGCATGTAACATAAAAATGCTAAAGACAATAACAATGTTAACAGGAAACGCTCTGAAGCTTTAGACTAAAGCTTTTCATGGAGTTTTAGTCGTTTTCCAGTAACTTTCAGGTGAAACAGTCACGTGTAATTTGGAGTTTTTGTCCAAAGAAACTTTAAAGTGCAACAACTTGAAATTAAACTGTTTTTTCCGATTAACAGACGTCAACATCAACAACAACAACACATTTTCAGAGATGATGCTTTAAAATCTGAGTTTCATCCAGACAGAAAACAGAAACTCCGGTGATAAGAGCTTTTACATGTGTTGTCAGTGTCATGAAGGAAAATTACTTTTCTTTTGGCAGCAACAGAAGTTTGTTTGAGATAAAAATAAAGAAAGAAACTGAAGATGGAAACAGAAAGACTCAGAAAATCGTTCTGCCAGCTGATGAATAATCACTGTTTCTAGATTTTTGGACATAAAAGCATCAAATAAAAAAAACTAAAGGAGCTGATTGTTTTCTCTGATTATCGTTGTATTATTTTACAGCAGTAGCGTTGGTTTAAATCATCACATAGATGATCCTGTTCCTCACTAAACAGGTCAGTCAGAAGTATTTCTCTGCTCTTCATCGGCTCAGACACACAACTTCCAAATGCTACTAAAATATTAGTGTTGTGGTGGAAAGTGGTGGTTTCAGTGGTTTTTATTGAGACTCAAACTGACACAGTATGACGTGACAACTCGGCGTAACGTAACATAACATAACGTAACATAACATAACGTAACATAACACAACGTAACGTAGCGTAACGTAGTTTGACATAATTCAAAGGTGAAGTGACGTAAGGTGAAGTGACGTAAGGTGAAGTGACGTAAGGTGAAGTGACGTAAAGTGACGTGACGTAAGGTGAAGTGACGTAAGGTGACGTGACGTAAAGTGACGTGACGTAAAGTGACGTGACGTAAAGTGACGTGACGTAAAGTGACGTGACGTAAAGTGACGTGACGTAAAGTGACGTGACGTAAAGTGACGTCACGTAAAGTGACGTGACGTAAAGTGACGTGACGTAAAGTGACGTGACATGGCGCGACATGAACCAACCCGAGGACCTGACGAGGTCGAGTCCAGCCACTGGTCTGAAAGCAGCCACGAAGCCTGAAGACGAAGATTAAAACGTTGGAGTATCTGTTTCTAATCACTCTGTTTCCTCCCATCACTGTTTTAAAGATGGAAAATATTTGGTGAGCTCAGTGTTTCAGGGAGAGAAGGAATGTAACTGAGATTTGTTTTGATTTCCTGCTTCTTCATGATCATTTCTAGTTTTTTCAACTGGTTGTTTATTTTGTATCTGATTTTAAGGTTAAATCATAGTTTAAACCTCTTCACACTCTGTTCTCTGGACAAACAGGAGGTAAAGTGACGGACAGTTGATTGATCAGCTGATTGATCGACCTGTCGCTGCCACCTCCGTCCTTTTCTACGCTTGTCAAACACTAAACTGACTGTGGATCAGCAGCGGAGGCCGGCGGTCGGCCGCTGACTGTTTAAAGCATCGTGCGGTCGCAGACTAATAATGACGCATCGCGGTGGAATAATTCCTGTCGGCAATTTTGTACTTGAATTGCTACTGAGGGAAGAAATGGTGTTTGTAGGAAAAAATAGACTGGTGATGGATTTTCTTGAAGACAAAGTGCAGCTGAACATTTTACATATAGAGTTACTGAACTGAGCTGCACTGTCACATACGAGTCACATCTCAGTCGTATTAGAACAACGCTCATGAATACAAGTAAAATAATCAGGGATTTAAAGTAATTGAAACTAAACAACAACTTTTCCATAATTGATGTTTGTGCCAGCGTTGTGGTGGTTCATCTTTGTCCTTGTCATTTACATTTCATCATATTTCATCACATTTCATCACTTTCTTGCAGCTTCCTGCTCATTTTTCTCCATAGAAACATCAGAAATGTCGACGTTCCTGTGGTTTTACTACAGTTTTTCCAATTTCTGTGGACAAACTGGACTCAAACTATCACTTCACTTCAGCAGTACACACATCAGCAGATTCATCATTGTTCTCGCTCTTCACAGTCACATCGGTCTGTTGTTCAGTAAAATGTTGAATCTGCTGATGTGGAACAACCTTCATCTCCAGTTGTTATAAAACCAGACGTTGGGTAAGTCTTGTAAAACAGTGTTTTTAATAAACTCTGGGTTCACTTACTAAGTTATCAGTACTTCAGTTTATGTGTAGGGACCCTATTCATGCTACTGCTGAAGTGAAGTGATATTTTGAGCTTTATTAGTGGTTAAAAAATGACAATTTAGATACGTTTGGCTGACTGCCCCATTTACTTTCATTGTTAACTATTTGGTTGTAAAAACAAAAGACGGTCAAACTGGATATTACTTCAACCAACGTAACATATCTGTTGAGGGGAGTTTGATTCATATTCATGGTGAAATAGACTCTGGTTCATGTTACACTGGACGTCACTTTAATGAGAAGATGATTATTCTGTAACTTTATCCTTTTCTTTGCGACTACAGCGCCTCCTATAGGTTGAGAAAGTGGTAATTCATCACATGCACATTGTGCAGTTAAATCCTCAGTTTCCATCTCTACAGACTGTTTGTGCTGTAAATATAATAAAGGAGGAAGTAAATGACTCCAGAGCTCAACAGATGAACGAGATTCATCAGCACAATGATGCTGATGGAGCCAGAAACACAACGATGCCAGTCAGATAATAAAGGAGTCGTTATATTACATTAGACTTCATCACTGGCTGGAAACTGGTCTCAGATCTGCTCAGTGTCTTGAGTCTGGATGGATATCACAGGATCCTCTGCTTCTGTTTCCATGTTTTTTTTAACTGTTGTGGTTTTAAACTGAGCTCAGTGATGTAAAACGTCTCAAAGCTTCAACTCACAGTCAGTCCTTCGTCTGATCAGAGTCACATCAGTGTTGATGTTTGACCTTCATTCATTCATTTATTCATTCTGTCCTTTACATTTCAGCCTGAACAGGAAGTGAAGATTTGATCCAAACATCACTGAATCATTTCTCTTGTTACTCTCATTAAACCTGTTAGCGTCGTCACCTTCGCACCAGACGATAAAAAGTCTCAAAGAAGAAAAAGGAGCAAAGTGCTGATTAATAGAAGTGATTATTAACAGCTGATACGATGATGAGCCAACAGGTTTCAGCACAAAGCAGCCGCGACCTTGTGTTAATGAATGCCAGGCTGCTGCTGCTGTTGTGGTGAAGAGGCCACAGTGAAACAGACGCAGCTGATTGTAATGAGACTCTGAGTAAAGACAGAGCGGAGCCCGAGCTCCTCGACTCGCTACAAAACTTCATCCTGCAGCTCTGTGAGTCTGTGAGTCAGCCTTATTCTCCTCCTCTGCCTGTGTAATGGAATCAAACTGGGGGTGAGATAATGCCTGAGTTGGCAGTCAGGCACGGCGCCCACATCCCTCGGCACAGGAAGTCGGTCACGGCCCAGAGAGGAACGCTACTGCCACCTGGTGGACGAAGGAGGAGGACGAGAACAAAGTGATGATGGAAACACAAACGTCAATCGGTCAATCAAACCTCAAATGTAAATATAAACTTATATATTTACATATATTAACCTTCCACAAAGACACGTGTGTATTTATATGTTTAAAGTGGAACAGGTTCATACATGACATTAATGTGTAACATGTTTGTGTTTGTGTATTAACGTGTTCATATGATACATACATCTATGCCAAATCAATGTTTATATAAAATATCGAGATATGTTTAAAATAAAACATATATAATCATATTTTATGTTTGTGTTTATTTTGCCTCAGTAAACTTCCAGATATAAATATCATATATTTCATAATATAACATCACATATCTTATATTTTTCAATAAATGTTATAAACATGCTCCTTCACATATCTAGTTGACGTATATGTGATAATAAACCATCATCAGGTCGATATATGTTGATATATTTTTATCTACATGGATGGATACTGGTCTTTACTGAACCGATTCAGGTTTTATTCTTTATAAAATGTTTCAAATCACAGCAGAAACTCTTGTTGAGTGGTTTCTTGTCCTACAGCGCCCTCTGGCTGCTCTTTACTGTTACTCTGCTTTTTTTCTGTTCATGTCTTGTTTTCTTTTTTCTAAAATGCTCCTAAAGTGATGTGTCTGGTATTTAATGATTCATGACAGACTGTTTACTGGCACCAACAAACCCTCAATAACTCACATTTAATCGCTGCTCTTTTGAACTAATAGTCAATCTGTCAGTGGAGGAGCGATACAAGACTCTGACGTGTGTGTTTTCATTTTTGACTTGGGGAGGGGGTAAAGGGCCTCACTTGGATTTGTAGGCCCCCTGACAACAGCTCAACAGTTCAGACACAGCAAATAATCTCTGGCATGTTACTGGGCCTCCTGAAACATCCACATCCCAGCCCCCACTGGTGTTTACACTGAGGCTGTAGGTACAGTCTGAGCTGCACTGTACCGACGTTGGAGGCAGAGGAGGTTTCAGGTTTTTCTCTCCCCCACATTCGCTTAAAACAGAATCAAAACTTCATCAAACACATAAACCTCTACTAGTTTA
This sequence comes from Polydactylus sextarius, assembly GCA_016801845.1. Lineage (NCBI taxonomy): Eukaryota > Metazoa > Chordata > Actinopteri > Polynemidae > Polydactylus > Polydactylus sextarius. The sequence goes on along the minus strand of CM028930.1, from coordinate 25,667,805 downwards.
AGTACTTAAGAACATTTTACAGTAAAGTTGACTCTGCTTTTGTCATTGTTGTGTTTACAAGACAAACTAAAATAACCCAAAATAGAAAACAGTTGCAGTTAGCAGGCTAGGGCTAGCTTGTTAGCATGCATCTGCAAGATTATAAATTATAGTTGTAGAAACCTGTTGAAGAAATAGTTCAAGACAGAAAGTACAGCTTCCTCAGGGTTTACTAGACAGTTGACCTAGACAGGGCTAGTTGGTTAGCATGTCAGCATGCCAACATGTTAACAGCATGTTAGCATGCTAACCAGAAACCCCTATAACCACATGACAAAAAGTAACATTTCCCCAACTAGCTAGCTCTGAAAGAGGCTTTGTGTAAGTTTTACCTGCTGCCTAATGTCATCACATTTACAAGCCAAGATGTTCAATACAGACAGGCTAGCATTAGCATGTTAGCATACTAACCAGAAGCCTTTTAATTCTGTTGCAAAAAGTAACACTTAGCCCAGTTAGATAGCTTTGAATGGGGCTTCATGTAAGTTTTTCTTGTCATCATGACTTTTACAAGACAAGATGCTATGACACTAGTCACTACAGGGACCAGATAGGCAGCTGCGCTAGCATTAGCAGGTTAGCATGCTAACTTCAGTAGAAGCAAAGAAGTGATAGAAAAAAAGGGAAATCATTTGTCAACAATCATCAGTGGTTGTGACTAAAGGAAAGTAACAACATTTGTAGGCTGAGCTGGAGCTAGCTGGTTAGCATGCTAGTTAGCATGCTAGTTAACATGCTGGTTAGCAAGCTAATCTCAGTAGAAACAAAAGAGAGCAGCTACTTGTATGTTTTTCCTTACATGCTGACGTCTACTAAAGTTAGCATGCTAACAAGCTAATGTTAGCATGCTAACTTCAGTGGTGACAGGACTAGACAGGACTAACTTGTGTAGGTTCATGTTAAAGACTCAAGTTTGATGTTGAATTAACAATATTTCTGTCAAACTGTGAAGTAAACAGCTGTTTAGCTAATGTTAGCATCAGCTATGTAGCACAACTTCAACATCTGTTACAAGAGTTATATTTTATAGATTAGTCTACGATACTGATGTAAATATATTGGTGAATGTTGGTGATGTAGCAGTAGTTTAATATTCATTATTGTTCCACTGTTTCTTGGTATAATTGTGACTTTAGTTGAGTTCGAACATTAATGTGGTTTCCTCCAACAGAGACGACAGAATCATCAACAAACTCAACAAATCATTAGTAGAAAATATTTGAAGGTGAATAAAGACGCGTCTGTCAGTGAGTCCAACACCTTCACAGTCAAACTGACGTGTGAACTGAAGCTTTTAGAAACTAAATGAAACAGGATTCAATAAAAATAAAATAAAAATAATGGTAAAATCTAGAATAGAATTCAAAATCCTCCTGCTTGCCTATAAAACCCTTAATGATCAGGCTCCATCATATCTTAAGGAGCTCATAGTTCCTTATTATCCTAATAGATCACTTTGATCACAAACTGCTGGTTTACTTGTGGTTCCTAGAGTCTCTAAGACCAGAATGGGAGGTAGAGTCTTCAGTTATCAGGCTCCTCTCTTATGGAACCAGATCCAGTTTGGGTCCAGGAGGCAGACACCGTTTCTACCTTTAAGGTTAGACTGAAAACTTTCCTTTATGATAAAGCCTATAGTTAAGGATGGTCCAGGCAGGACACGGGCCTGCCTGAACCATCCTTTAGTTAAGCTGCTATAGGATTAGACTGCTGGGGGACTCTGACAATACACTGCTCCTCTCTGTCCCTCACTCCTCACGTCTCTTTCTCTCCCTCACACTTCATGTCCTGATATTTATATTTAAATATTACATATTTTTAACATCATCTGTTCTCTCTCTCAGTTGTGTCTCCTCCTACCTCTTTCTCTTTTACAGGAAGTTTTGACTCCAGAGCTGTTGGACTCCAATTCTTTGACGACATCATCACTTTCATCTTCATCATTATTATTATTATTATTGTAATATTAATTGTAATGATAATTTTACTTTAATTCAATTCAATTTCAATTTATTTTATTTATATAGCGCCAGGTCATAAAAACATTTATCTCAAGGCACTTTACATAGAGAAACCCAACATTTCCACAATGAGCAAGCGCTTGGCAACAATGGAGAGGAAAAACTCCCTTTTAACAGGAAGAAACCTCCAGCAGAACCAGACTCAGAGTGGACGTCATCTGCCTCGACCGGTTGGAGTGAAATGAAAACAGTGAAAAGAGAAGAGACAGAGGAAAAAGAGTGAGGAGGACGGGGGAGGGGGGAGGAAGAAAAGTGGGAGACCAGAAAGAGACAGTAGAGAGTAGATGGTTACAAGTAGTTGTTAAAGTAAAATTATCATTACAATTAGTATTACAATAATAATAATAATAATGATGAAGATGAAAGTGATGATGTCGTCAAAGAATTGGAGTCCAACAGCTCTGGAGTCAAAACTTCCTGTAAAAGAGAAAGAGGTAGGAGGAGACACAACTGAGAGAGAGAGCAGATGATGTTAAAAATATGTAATATTTAAATATAAATATCAGGACATGAAGTGTGAGGGAGAGAAAGAGACGTGAGGAGTGAGGGACAGAGAGGAGCAGTGTATTGTCAGAGTCCCCCAGCAGTCTAATTAACAACTACTTGTAACCATCTACTCTCTACTGTCTCTTTCTGGTCTCCCTCTTTTCTTCCTCCCCCCTCCCCCGTCCTCCTCACTCTTTTTCCTCTGTCTCTTCTCTTTTCCCTGTTTTCATTTCACTCCAACCGGTCGAGGCAGATGACGTCCACTCTGAGTCTGGTTCTGATGGAGGTTTCTTCCTGTTAAAGGGAGTTTTTCCTCCATTGTCGCCAAGTGCTTGTTCATTGTGGAAATGTTGGGTTTCTCTATGTAAAGTGCCTTGAGATAAATGTTTTTATGACCTGGCGCTATATAAATAAAATAAATTGAATTGAATTGAAATTGAATAAAAATCAGTCGACATGAAGCTCAGCTGAGTCTCTGAGCTGCTTTAAAAAAAGATCAGAACTGAACCTGATCAACGACCAAACACGTTTCAGCTCAGTTAGTCACTGATGAAGCATGTTGACGTCTGCAGGTTGATAATAATAATAAGAAAATCACACTGTGAAGAGACGTTTTCACACGTTTTAAGATAAGAAACACTGGTTCAGTTTGAGTGACAGAAAGGTCTAATAGTCTTGTATTTTATAGTATAATTCATAATTTAATTTATCAGAATCAATAAATCACCAGTTTTGCTGTTTGAGTCTCTGAACAACAGAGGGCGCTGTTTCCACAGTGGAGAGAAAATGAATAATTTGCCAAAAAGTGAAGAAACACGAGTCGTCATATGAAACATTATACATAAACTGTGATATCATCCTGTCATATTATAATAAGTGTGTGTGTGTGTGTGTGTGTGCGATAAAAGCTTTGAAGCTTCAGGTTTCATATTAAAACTGAGTCATAATTAATTTAGCGTCTCCACCTCACAGAGTTTTTTTTTCCCTGCGAGACTCTTGTATTTTAGACAAATGAAACAGATTAAAATCTGAGAGAAAACACACGATCAATGATCTAATGCTAATTCTAACGTTAGACAAATAAAATAAACAATGTGTTCATCATGTTTATCATTCTTCATATGATCAACAACAACAACTGACCCTTATCAGTAACAAATCAATAATTATGTTTCAATTATTCTTCTGTTTCCTGTTTTTATTTTATATTTTTTTATGTTATTTCTAAAAACTGCACCAACCAGTAATAATAACACTATTTATCTTTTATACTTTGAAACAATGAATCTTGTTATTTGATTCTATTCTGTGATATTTATCCACCAACACTGGGCTGAATCTTAAGAAAGCTGCTTTCATTTGGTCTGTTTCCTAATAAATAAGGATCATGTAGGTGATTTTCCCCAATAAGTTAAAGCTGGGCAGCGCGGTGGGACAGAGGTTAGTGCTGTTGCCTCAGGTTCGACTTCCAGGTCGGGTGCAGGGTCTTTCTGGGTGGAGACAGCATGTTCTCCAAGGGTCTGTGTGGGTTTCCACCAAAAACATGACAGGTGAATTGAGCAGACTAAATTGCTCATAGGTGTGGATGTGAGTGCGGATGGTTGTTCATCTATATGTGGCCTGTGACAAGCTAGTGACCGTCCAGGGCTTCACCCGTAGGCAGCTGGGACAGGCTCCGACGGATGGATGAAGTTAAAGTCGTAGTTTCACATGAAACACGAGGTTGAGGTTCAGTAACGATGTTTCAGAGTCAAAACACACAAACACTGAGACGTTTGAGAGTTTTCAGTGAAAACTACAACAGCAGAGTGAAGCTGAACTCAACACAACATTAACACAATCAACACAATCTAACGGTTCATAAAACATCATCTCTGAGATTCATCCGAGTCAGAAACTAAAAACCAAACATGAAGCATCATCTTCAGACGGATCATAACTTCACGTCTCTCACGCCAGAAACCGTCTCTGATTTAATAAAATTAAATCCCTATATGGAAGTTTCCTCAGCGATAACACCACGACGCCCACAACGTCATAAATTTGAGCTACAGTTTGTAAAACATTTAATTTCCTGTCCTTCGTCTCTGGACTCTGATGTGATTCATCTGAACGACGCTGGAGCTGAAACTTTCAACCAACACATTTAACCTTTTACAGACGCATCTGCTGCTGCATCTTTACATCTTTACATTTTTACATCTTCTAGATTTACAGAAACCAGGATCTCTGATGCTGATTTCACTTCTGCACAACACATCTTCATTAGTTCAGTATCATCATGTTTCCAACTGTAACTTTAGAAATAAAAACTGACAACAAACCTCAACAATCATAAGATCATACAAACTGATTTAAGTTAATGCAACAATGTAGCATTTTAAAAATGTTTGAACAAATGAATTCACTCCAATGAACCTGAATTTATTCTGAATTCATTTAAAAACACATATGTTTTTTATTCTGTCAGTTACATTTAAAAGATTTCTAAACCTGAAATATTCAGTCTCACTTCAACATCCTGGTTTTTCATCTTTAATTAACATGAAACCATAAATCAAAGTCAGTCATGTGACATGTGAAGTCAGCGGCGTCCAGCAGAGGTCACTGTAGTGACAGCAAACACACATATGATCACAGACTGGACATGTGGCTCAGAGGTTTAATGTCAAAAAGCAGTAAAAAGATAAAACTGATTCATGTGTTTTACTGTGAAGCTTCAACAGAAAAATAAAAACAAGAACTCGGATCATTTAGTTTTTTTACAAACTGAACTTCAGCGTCTGAGCTTCAGTTTTCATTCATGATCGACGTCAAACATCAAACACAAGAAGAAGAGATGAAGCTTTTAACTTCCAACACACACACACACACACACACACACACACACACGCACGTTTGCTTTCTAACCTTTATCTAACCCTGAACCAAACCTTAAGTCAGGTCTTAACTTTTTCTTTTTACATCATGAGGACCAGCTTTTTGTCCCCACAAGAGAGACAGGTCCCCACAATGTGAGTGTGTAAACAGGTTTAAGTCCCCACAATATTGGAAAAACCAGGTACACACACATACACACAAATGTGCAGCGTCTCATCCAATCAAAGTGAGAAACATCAAACCTCATGAAGTCTCTTTGGTCTCTGAACGGGGCCTTTCATGGTGTCTCTACTACACTACAGGGACGACTGATTATTATATAACATCAGTGAACTTTAATACGATGTCTTTAAACTGATAATTAAATTAAATATTTGTATCATGTTTGTGTGTCTGGTGAACATGACTCTGCTGCTAAATTCTACTCTGATTGGCTGCTGGTGAAGGGGGCGTGGCCAGGGTGATCCAATGAAAACACAGCCTCAGGTCATGTGATCTGCAGTAGTTTCAGGAGCTACATACACACTCATGTGTCTGTATGAGAAGTAAACGTCTTCACATCAAGTTGAAATAAAAACAGTTTAACAAGATGAAGGACGATGAGACTCTGATTAATATTTTGCTGCATTAATTAGTCTTGAATATGATATTATCTGATGGCAGCGCCCCCTAGTGAGCAGCTATCACCGGACAAATATCTAAAATGACAGAAACCGTCTTTAGGAAACACGTATCTGCTGTTCTACATGTTAACGACAGGTTTATGATCTGTACTGTCGTCAACCACCAGGGGGCGATCCAGGTGTCATGACGTGGTCTTTATTAACGGACGTGTCTTGGATCAAAGGTCTGAGTCCTTCAGAGAATCTGGTTCATGAAGGTTTGGAGCTTTTCCTGTTGTTTGCGTATCTAGTGTATTTATGTTTCACACTGCTACTAGCAACGATGATGACGACAACAACAACAACAGTATCTTTTTAGTCTTTTAGTATCTCTTCTCTAGCAGGCTAATGATAGTCAGATAAAAGACATGCGAGTTACGAGCTACTTCAGCTACGTCGGCTACATTAGCTAACTTAGCTAGTCTAGTACTGTAAATAACTTCTGGTAATTTAGCTGCCCCAGCTAATGTAGCTGACTACCTGTACCTGTTATTTCAGGTTATTTACTTGTTTGTTTCTCATTTTTATTAAGTTTTTAGATTTTGTCTCAATAATGAATAAATTAAATTACATTTACTTTGATCTCAAGAACGTTGGGAGGAAGTCGTCTCAAATTTGGTTCAAATGTTCACTTGGACTCAAAGATGAACTGATTATATGTTAAAGGTCAAAGGTCAAATGTTTTTTGGCCTCAATCCCTTGAAGTGAAGCTCTAGCTTAAAGTGTAAAATACCTGCTGATTTAACTTCGTATCTTCCACCAGTTTATATCAGTGAAGGTTCATGTTAAAGTGTCTTTGTTCAGTCACAGTGAGAATAAAGAGACAGCAGAGAAACGTCTCTTTGTCTGTGACAGGATGTGAGGACACCGTGTCCTCAGCCTTTCAGTCTTTTCCTTGTATTGTAAACTGCTGCTCCAGTGACCTGGTGACGGGACGCTGTCCCCCGCCACAAAAAACAAAACAAAACAAGAATAACGGAAATAGCATTTCCTCAGAATCCTCTCCAGATCTTTTCAAGGATGCAGCAGTGGAGGACACTGGTTTTGTTCTCGAAAATTAAAAACGAAAACTGTCTGTTTTGTCTATCTGTGATTCCCCGTTTTGGTCACGAAGCTGCTTCCAACTTTTCCTGGAGAGACCGGCGTCCCACCGGCGTCCCTCTACCGTCCCTCTACCGTCCCTCTACCGTCCCTCTACCGTCCCTCTACCGTCCCTCTACCGTCTCTCTACCGTCTCTCTACCGTCCCTCTACCGTCCCTCTACCGTCCCTCTACGTCCCTCTACCGTCCCTCTCACTGTCCCTCTACGTCCCTCTCACGTCCCCTCTACCGTCCCTCTACACGTCCCTCTACCGCCCCCTCTACTGTCCCTCTCACCGTCCTCTCACCGTCCCTCTCACCGTCCCTCTACTGGTCCCTCTCTGGTCCCTCTCACCGTCCCTCACCGTCCCTCTCACCGTCCCTCTCACCGTCCCTCTCACTGGTCCCTCACCGTCCCTCTCACCGTCCCTCTCACTGTCCCTCTCACCGTCCCTCTCACCGTCCCTCTACCGTCTCTCTCTCTCCCTCTCCTCGTCGTCCTCTCACCGTCCCTCTACACCGTCCCTCTCACCGTCCCTCTACCGTCCCTCTCACCGTCCCTCTACCGTCTCTCTCACCGTCTTTCACTGTCTCTCTCACGTCTCTCTCACCGTCCCTCTCACCGTCCCTCTCACTGTCCCTCTCACCGTCCCTCACCGTCACCGTCCCTCTCACTGCCCTCTACCGTCCCTCTCACCGTCCCTCTACCGTCCCTTCACCGTCCCTCTACCGTCCCTCTCACCGTCCCTCTCACCGGTCCCTCACCGTCCCTCACTGTCTCCCTCTCACCGTCCCTCTCACCGTCCCTCTACCGTCTCTCACCTGGTCCCTCTCACCGTCCTCTCTGCCGTCCCTCTACCGTCCCTCTACCGTCCCTCTACCGTCCCTCTACCGTCCCTCTACCGTCCCTCTACCGTCCCTCTACCGTCCCTCTACCGTCTCTCTACCGTCCCTCTACCGTCCCTCTACCGTCCCTCTACCGTCCCTCTACCGTCTCTCTACCGTCCCTCTACCGTCCCTCTACCGTCCACCGTCCCACTACCATCTGTCTACAGTCCCACCACTGTCCCATTACCGTCTCCTACTGCGATCGCCCCCGTTAACTCCCACGTTGTCCCCCACCGTGTCCCCCGCCACCACGAATGTTTGTTTTTCTGAGACGAAATCTTTTGTTGGATGTGGATTTTGTTTTGCAGACTCCTCTCAGAGGGGAAATTTGTTCAGTTTGTGTCTACAAACGTGTGTTTGACAGACTGGGCTCTTATCTCTGACTCCTCCTGAGGGCAGGAAGTGGCTGCCTGATAGGAAAAGCTACTGCTAATGTAATCTAAGAGACATCCAACGACAAAAAAAGAGAAAAGTGCAGGAGGTTGTGAATTCTTCAGAGAGAATCTGTTTAACCCTTCAAAGTGCATCAGCAGCAGGTTCAAACCTGTTTCTTCTGCAGCGAAGTGAAATTATTTATTTTTTTTATTTGGGTCAAAGGAGATGAACCACATCACATCCTGACTCTGATGCCTCAAATCAAGACGTCCTGGCCTCTGGAGCTACAACAATTAGTCCGATATATGATTATAAACTAAGAAAATATGTGTATAAGTATTTAGTTGTTTTTTTTTATCAACTAAAACGACTTTAATGATCATCAACCAGGAGAAACGTGACCTGGACTCTTCACTGAGAAAATAAATCATCTGATGAACTGATGATAAATTATTATTGACGAGGTCATGAGAGGTTGAACTTTATGGTTTCAGTCTGTGGAAGTTGGTTCAACGTAACGAGTCTTTTCTTGAAACATCATCATCATCTCAATGAAGCTGATGGATCTGTCCATTTTTAGTTTAAACTGATGCTTGAATTCACTTTATTTTTTAATTCTTTACAACATTAATTTTTTGCAGTGAAAAGGAAAAACAAAATCATTTAAACCATTTACCAATGGTTTAAATGATTTTTTAAATCAATTTTAAATCAATTTAAACCAATTTAAATCATTTAAAATCATTAATTTAATTTCTTAAGTTTTTTGACACCGAGTGTTGCTCTTTTTACTTGTGTTTGTTTGGACTCTAAAGCTGCTAACAGTTGCTAATCTACGACAGAGCAGCTGTTCATGAGCAGCCAGTTGGTTAAATATGAAACCTGGTGACATATTTAGTCCAGCAAGTCCTGGTCTGAGGAGTTTATCTTCTCCTCTACAGTTTCCTGTTGTTCAGCTCATTGTATCAACCTGCTGCTCTTCATCTTCAATGTGGTTTGATCTTTTGGCCGAATCAGAGTTTGTTTAAGTTTAAAAAACTGACCAATTTGATGTTTGTTGACTTTTTCTGATCCTCCTGTTGTATCTGGGATAAATATGTTCAACCTACCAGAGCTCGTTAACAAGCTCGTTATGACACATCTCGTTAGGTGTTAGACTTTGTTAGTGTTCTAATGACCCACAGAGGATAAACTCTTCAAGAAAGTTATGAAATCTTGATTCTGATTTTCATTCTGACATTTTCCCCAAATCAACAGATGTATGATCCCAGATTAAATAAAGTCAGTCCAGGTCCAGAGACACCACAGTCCTGTTAGTTTTCTACCTGAGAGGAGTTTCTGTTGCCGTCTGAACGCCGCCCTTCAGCCTCCTCTGATTGATAGCGACAGCTCTAATCCAGAGTCAATCCCGGCCAAGTCCACCACTAACCCCAGCATCAATCCCTGAGCGTCAGCAGCATCAGCATCCTGCTCTGATTAAAGCGCTGCTCTCTCGTTCAGTTGTGTACATGTTTGTATTGAAACCAGGCAGGAAGCGTCTCGGTCTCTGGGGCTGATTTATTGACGGCTGCAGGAGAAAATTCCTGCTGCTGCTCAAAGATCAACAGCGACGACTCATTTCTTTGTGTTTTTATACTAAATCAAGTTTCTACATGTTTCTATTTCCTATAGGTGAAGAAATATCACATTGCACGTTTTACATATTTACATTCACAACATAGACCTGAAGGGTTAAAGCTCCTGGAGCTTTTCACTGGTTGTGACAATGTGATTTCAGTTTTTCTTGCTTCAGGGGAAACTCACCACAGAGACAAGTGTTTGTTTGAAAGCCTTTGCACTGGCACAGGAAAAAAAAGTTGTTTGCCCGACCACAATTTCTATTCAACCACAAAGGCAATTACGCCAATTTGTTACATGACTAGAAGCAGCAACGCGGGGGATTTCCTACATCTCTGCTCACAAATGATTACACTGTGACTCACTGCAACACATCAGATTTAACAACACAGCAGAAAGGCTCAATATCTTCTATTATTCTGCTGGTTTCTGTTCTTGGCTGCTCACTTTCTTTAAACTGCAGACGTGTAGGTTTGAGGTGCTGATATGTAGCAAACGTAGCTGCAACGCCAGTGTTCGCTTCAATTGAATGTAGCATGCTAACCAGCTAGCTTGACCTAGCTGAAGTGAAGTTAACTGAAATATCTCAATTTAGGTTTTTTACTTCAGGTAACGTTAGCTAAGCTAATTGAAGTGGCTACGTCTAGTTCACATTAGGCTCTTGCTCTTTGTCAGTCTCTTCAGACTCCTCCAGTTTTCTAACATGACAGATCCAGTCCCGGTCTCAGACCAGGTCCCGACGGCCTCTGATGGAGTCGTTAGGGCTGTTCACACATTATGATCATTAACTGATGATTCACCAACCATCAGAGGACCAAGTCCACCAGACACCACCACTGGAGATGATGGTGGAGTCCACTGGTGTCAACTTGGGTTTACAGGTGGAAGTGTATGAGAAGTAAACGTATTTATATAAAGTTTAAATAAAACACACTAAATTATTACATAGAAACAGAAGGAAGGAGGAGGAGTTAGCCTCATGTTATGTGATCTCCAGCAGTGATTGAATGAGAAGTAAACGTTTTAATGTAAAGTCGACAAGACACAATGACTGTAAGTTATTGGTTAAATTGACTAGTTTGAACTAGAGTGAAGATATCACATTTAACTAAGGTATCTTGTTGTTCTGCTGCCCTTTAGTGGCTAATATGACATTTCTGTAACAGTTTTATTGTCAGCTACTGTTCTTTGTTATAACAGAGTCAGTTCTGCTGCGATGAAGTCGTTAGCATGTTTCTATTCTCTGCTGATTTCCATCAGATAAGAAACAAACATCCACCGAGTTTCAGTTATTTTCTGTCTCTGTTGTCTCAGTCAGACATGTTGAAGCTGTTGTGTTTTGAAATGCAGTTTTTTTTTTCTCTTTTTTTTTTTTTTTGGAGACAAGCGCCTGGGAAATTACAAGTGGTATGAGATCAGTGTGCTCTCGCTGTGTATCTCTGTCAGACATCCAGCCTTCAGCATATGGCTTTTGTAAGAACATTTACTGCAAACTTTGCCAAAGTCAAATTGAAAAAAAACTGTTGCGGCGTTCCCATGTGGAAGATCGACCCTTTGTTTAATTTCAACTTTATCTGACCAGAGACGTTGACCTCTAAATGTCAGAGGTCACAGAGACGGAGAACAGCGGAGGAACGTCCAGAACCATGAATAAATAAATGAATACACACTAAACACGGAGGCTACTGGGTGAATCAACTGAGTTCGACTTGTTTTTTAGATGGTTCAGCGGCTCCGACTGTGAGAAGACGTCATGCTTGTTTGTCTGAGTTAAAATGTTTACAAGTGTTAAATCTTCTTGATTTATGGATTCATAGTAGAGAATAATAACCCACTTGTTTTGCTGTTTGGAGGCTTCCTGTCAACAGTTTCTCAAATGTCTCTGTGGTGGAAATAGTCTCAGGGCTGCAGCTGGAACCGCGCTGAGCTCTGCTATGACATGCTAACGCAACGCAGCGCTAACATCCACTGAGCTAACGTGAAAACACAAGATGGTTGAGGTTAAACTGAACACAAGCCCCGACCGCAACTATTAACTGAATGCTAACGTTAGCATTTTAAACAAAAACAGTATCCAACTTATTACTGACATTAGCATGTTAGCAAAAAGAAGTATCCAAGTGATGTTATGCTGATGTTAGCATGTTAGCAAAAAACCCCAACAGGATACATCTTGTTTATAACTAGCTCACTTAACATAAAGTTGCACTTTTATGCTACCATTAGCATCAAATGTTTAGGACTAGCCAACATTAGCATGTTAGCAAAAACAGGATCTAACTAATGCTAACATTAGCTTGTTTATATTTAGCTAAAATTGTGTTTTTTACCAAAAAGCAACAATCAAATCATATGTTGACATTAGCATAAAATGTTTGTAACTAGCTAGCATTAGCATGTTAGCAGAAACACCAAATCAAACCTAAATGAAACTTTATGCTAACACGAGTCACAGTGCAGTTTCTCTCCTTCACTTTTACTTTAATCAAACAGAAACTGTTTCTCTGCTGATCCTGAACCAGATGTTGCAGCAGCTGGATTCATCTTCATTGTTAATGACTCTGACGGATCAAGAGTCTCAGATGTGGAGTCTTTGAGTCTTTGAGTCTCTTTAAAGTGTCAGAAGACAAACCTCAGACAACAAAGACCAGCGGGGGTCTGAGTCTGTCACGGTCATTATCCTGGTGGATCTGAATCCACTAAACACACATCAGCAGCCCACCCAGTCCTCCAGTCCTCCAGTCCACTAGTCCTCCGGTCCACTAGTCCTCCGGTCCACTAGTCCTCCGGTCCACTAGTCCTCCGGTCCACTAGTCCTCCAGTCCACTAGTCCTCTGGTCCACTAGTCCTCCAGTCCTCCAGTCCACTAGTCCTCCGGTCCACTAGTCCTCCAGTCCACTAGTCCTCCAGTCCACTAGTCCTCCAGTCCACTAGTCCTCTGGTCCACTAGTCCTCCAGTCCACTAGTCCTCCGGTCCACTAGTCCTCCAGTCCACTAGTCCTCCAGTCCTCCAGTCTACTAGTTCTCCAGTCCACTAGTCCTCCAGTCCACTAGTCCCCCAGTCCTCCAGTCCATGTATCGGTCCAGTCTGTAACGCAGAGCGACGGCGAGGCCGAGGTGGTGGATTAAAAGGTGAGAGAGAAAAGAGCAGAAACTCTTTTATTGAAGAAATCCTTGATCCCTTCAACACCCGTCGCCTCCTGCTGAGGCTGATACTTCATGAAACATCCAGACAATGGCTCAGTGGAAGAAGTCACCCTTAATGCTCCTTTTGATCACCCACAATCTTTTGTGTCCGCCGCCTCCTTACACATTCTTTCAGTTTTGTGCCGATGCTCTAAGTTGGGAATGATTAGTGTCTGAGGATAAATCCTCTTATTTGATTCTGCTGCTCGTCCACGAAGCTCCGCTAATCCCTGATGCTTCTGACGCTGCAGCTTCGCTTTTATCAATCGATGCTCGTTTGTCATGAAGTTTAATCTAATTACTTGAACTTGAGGAGATTTAGAGAAATAAAAAAATATTTCTCTTTGAGAGGAGGATCCAACTTTATCCAACTTTAACTTCCAAGTTTAGTTTTCTGTGCAAACACTCAAACTAAAATGATAAAATGTGTTGTCACTAATGAGCTTTGAAAGTTTACATTGATGGATAATAAGGTTTAATATTTAAGATATTAGTCAAACATGTCAGATATTCAGATAATCTTACATTTTACATCTATTTGTTTCTATTTGTTGGCTGTTCTACTTTTCCAATAGAAGTCTGATTTTTTCTTTGAAACCGTCTGCGTTAGTAACGTGTTTCCTGCTCAGATTTGTCTCCTTCAGGTGTTTTTCTTCATCCGAGCTGTGCAGGTCTGTTGTCGTCTGTGATGTTAGACGTTGATACTCGTCTGTGGTCTGAGGGCGGAAGCAGGTGGCTGCTGCTGCAGAAACTACATCAGGCTGCAGATCTTTGCACAAACAAGAAACTCGACTCAAATCAGCATATTGTTCACTGTCGCTGCGCTGACCCTCATGAGCTAAAGATAGATGTGTCCATGCGCACATGCCGACGCTTCCCGTCTTCACGTGCACCTGCGCCGCGGTCGCGCTCTACCTGCGTCGGACCTGCGACCACTTGAACCACTTCCTCCTTTATCTCCGACAGCTCCTCGCTGAGCTGCAGATAACCACCCGGCTCTGACGCTTTGATGCTTTTCTGGCCATGACAGAGCCGAACGAGGGGGAAACCCACATGTTGTGGCCTCGAGCTTTCCGTCTCCAAACTTATCTGCAGCCGTGTGATGTGGGACCATCACACAGATCAAATCGTTCATTAACGTCCTTTTGTTCACAGAGGAGTTTTACACGAGTCGAGTTGATAAAACTTCAGCAGAGTTTTAACGCAGACTCACAAATACCAAGCGCGTGATATCACAGCAACACATTTGGCTTTTATCAAAAGCTCCGAGCGAAGTGAAAATATCCCTCAGCTCATAGAAAGTTCACGGGACACGTGAACGTGTGGCGGCCTGCCCCGGCCCGCGGGCGTTTCTCTGAACGCTATCGAGTTTGTGTCCAAAACGCCAGCAGAGAGAGAGAGAGGACACCGCCTGCACACAAGAAGTTTAATCTCTTCCTGTAATTAAAGGATGAGGAAACATCAAAGTCAAAGGTGTCGCAGTCAGAAGAAGATACAGACTCAACCAGCGTTTCCACAAAATACAAGTTACATCAACAAGGAAACAGTCAGATTTTAATAGAAAAACAACAGATTTTAAACTGTTCAACTGAGGAAACGTCCAGTCTGATTATTACAGTAAGATTATTTACAATTCATCAATTATCAATCAAATTTGTAACTGATTTATGATAAAATATAAGTTAAGATAAAATATATGATTAAATATAATTAATTTCTGCACAGACACACACACATAAAGAGACCCACAGTAGTATCAGTAGTAGTATCTAGTAGTAGTAGCAGTAGCAGTAGTAGTAGTAGTAGTAGTATCAGTAGTAGTAGTAGTAGTAGTAGTATCAGTAGTAGTAGTAGTAGTAGTAGTAGTAGTAGTAGTATCAGTAGTAGTAGTAGTAGTAGTAGTAGTAGTAGTAGTAGTAGTAGTAGTAGTAGTAGTAGTAGTAGTAGTAGTAGTAGTAGTAGTAGTAGTAGTAGTAGTAGTAGTAGTAGTAGTAGTAGTAGTAGTAGTAGTAGTAGTAGTAGTAGTAGTAGTAGTAGTAGTAGTAGTAGTAGTAGTAGTAGTAGTAGTAGTAGTAGTAGTAGTAGTAGTAGTAGTAGTAGTAGTAGTAGTAGTAGTAGTAGTAGTAGTAGTAGTAGTAGTAGTAGTAGTAGTAGTAGTAGTAGTAGTAGTAGTAGTAGTAGTAGTAGTAGTAGTAGTAGTAGTAGTAGTAGTAGTAGTAGTAGTAGTAGTAGTAGTAGTAGTAGTAGTAGTAGTAGTAGTAGTAGTAGTAGTAGTAGTAGTAGTAGTAGTAGTAGTAGTAGTAGTAGTAGTAGTAGTAGTAGTAGTAGTAGTAGTAGTAGTAGTAGTAGTAGTAGTAGTAGTAGTAGTAGTAGTGTAGTAGTAGTAGTAGTAGTAGTAGTAGTAGTAGTAGTAGTAGTAGTGGTGGTAGTAGTAGTAGTAGTAGTAGTAGTAGTAGTAGTAGTAGTAGTAGTAGTAGTAGTAGTAGTAGTAGTAGTAGTAGTAGTAGTAGTAGTAGTAGTAGTAGTAGTAGTAGTAGTAGTAGTAGTAGTAGTAGTAGTAGTAGTAGTAGTAGTAGTAGTAGTAGTAGTAGTAGTAGTAGTAGTAGTAGTAGTAGTAGTAGTAGTAGTAGTAGTAGTAGTAGTAGTAGTAGTAGTAGTAGTAGTAGTAGTAGTAGTAGTAGTAGTAGTAGTAGTAGTAGTAGTAGTAGTAGTAGTAGTAGTAGTAGTAGTAGTAGTAGTAGTAGTAGTAGTAGTAGTAGTAGTAGTGTAGTAGTAGTAGTAGTAGTA
>CM028930.1:25486784-25646784 GCA_016801845.1 Polydactylus sextarius | reverse complement strand
ACATACAACATAACATAGTCTAATGCTACATACTAATGCTACATAGCATTTAGCATTGTAGCATAGTATGTATGTTTTGCTAATGCTAATGTTGCTATGTAGCATTAGCAAAACATAAGTATTTCATTGTTGCTAAAGCTGAATAGATCACAAATCTAATTTATTGTCACGTTTTCACTTCATCTAAAGTTGAACATTATTTGTTGCATTGAAGTTAATTAACTAATTACACTTTGTATGTGTGTGTGTGTGTATGTGTGTGTGTATATGTGTGTGTGTATGTGTGTGTGTGTGTGTGTGTGTGTGTGTGTGTGTGTGTGTGTGTGTGTGTGTGTGTGTGTGTGTGTGTGTGTGTGTGTGTGTGTGTGTGTGTGTGTGTGTGTGTGTGTGTGTGTATATGTGTGTGTGTGTGTGTGTGTGTGTGTGTGTGTGTGTGTGTGTGTGTGTGTGTGTGTGTGTGTGTGTGTGTGTGTGTGTGTGTGTGTGTGTGTGTGTGTGTGTGTGTGTGTGTGTGTGTGTGTGTGTATGTGTGTGTGTGTGTGTGTGTGTGTGTGTGTGTGTGTGTGTGTGTGTGTGTGTGTGTGTGTGTGTGTGTGTGTGTGTGTGTGTGTGTGTGTATGTGTGTGTGTGTGTGTGTGTGTGTGTGTGTGTGTGTGTGTGTGTGTGTGTGTGTGTGTGTGTGTGTGTGTGTGTGTGTGTGTGTGTGTGTGTGTGTGTGTGTGTGTGTGTGTGTGTGTGTGTGTGTGTGTGTGTGTGTGTGTGTGTGTGTGTGTGTGTGTGTGTGTGTGTGTGTGTGTGTGTGTGTGTGTGTGTGTGTGTGTGTGTGTGTGTGTGTGTGTGTGTGTGTGTGTGTGTGTGTGTGTGTGTGTGTGTGTGTGTGTGTGTGTGTGTGTGTGTGTGTGTGTGTGTGTGTGTGTGTGTGTGTGTGTGTGTGTGTGTGTGTGTGTGTGTGTGTGTGTGTGTGTGTGTGTGTGTGTGTGTGTGTGTGTGTATGTGTGTGTGTGTGTGTGTGTGTGTGTGTGTGTGTGTGTGTGTGTGTCGTGAGGTTCCTGTCCTCATCACTGGGACCAGTCTGTCTCTTCTCTGAAGATCAACGTGATGAGAACGTTTTTCTGGCACAAGAAACAAAAACATGAAAAAAGCGCTGGCGGCTGTCAGAGGTTGTAAATGGTGATTTTGTTTCACTTCCTTAAGTTTTTTTTTTTTTTTTTTCGTTTGTTGTTGAACTGTATCCAAAACCAGCATGTTTGGCCCTGCCATGAGGAGCGACAGCCATGTTATTTATTTCTGAGCTGGAGGTTGTACTTAGCGAGGTGTTGATATGCTTCACATGCCACATTGTGGCTTCTCTGCTTCGCTCTCGTTGCTCCGCCACCGGCCTCTGTTGCGGCACCGTTAATTAATGCGGCAGGAATGTAACGAGCGTTGTGCTCGTCGTGCCCGCTGGCGTTTTATCAGCTTGTCACATTAATGAAATACGGTGCGTGTGGAGATTGCTCAATTTCCATTTCACCTTTTAAACTTTGTCTGGCTCCAGATAATGATGTAAGAGTTAAATTGAGCGAAGAAGTCATCGAGAGGCTGCAACACAAACCGCCGACACGCTCGGATTCTGTGGCGAAGCCTCCAAACGTTTGTTCATATAAGGACACGAACGGCTGCGGCTCAACGGATTTGATCTGAATTAAACGTCAACGATCTGATCTGGAAACTGTCGTCACGTCGCAGTTTAAACACCAGAACATCTGAAGATCTGCAGCTTCACGTGACGACGAACCTTCGACAGTTTGTTGTTCATTTGTTTCTTTAAAAAAAAAAAAAAAGAATCATGAAGAAGTCGAACGCAACATAGACCGACACTTTATCAGATTACATTACATTACATTACAGTACATTTGAAAGGTTGAAGATTAAAGTTAAAAAGTAGCAGAATCTTTTTTCATTGACCTCAGCAAAAAACGTCCGTGAACATTTCTAAGTTTCAGTTTGTTGTTTTATATCTGCAGCAGATGTTTGGTCTTTTCCTTCAGTAGTTAACGTCTTCAGGCCAAAGGAAAAGAGAATCTGACTTAGAATTAATTAGACGACAAACATGAACAACCTGATGAAAACAACGTTGATGCTTCACCACCGAGGTTGAGATGAAACATTCAGTTACATTAGTCGTCAATTTACCTGTTGAATCATATTAATGTTTAACGTCAGTTACTGCACTTGAGTCAAACTCACAGTTTATACAACTGAACTCACTATGGAGCCGGATGCTAGCTAACGTTAGCTTCATTTGGCTACTCAGGGCTAAAGTTAGCCTCATTCAGCTAATCAGAACTAATGTTAGCTTCATTTAGCTACTCAGGGCTAAAGTTAGCCTCATTCAGCTAATCAGAACTAATGTTAGCTTCATTTAGCTAATTGGGGGTAATGTTAGCTTCATTTAGCTAATCAGAGTTAATGTTAGCTTCATTTAGCTAATCAGAGCTAACATTAGCTTCATTTAGCTAACCAGAGCTAATGTTAGCTTCATTTAGCTAATCAGAGCTAACATTAGCTTCATTTAGCTAACCAGAGCTAACGTTACAGATGACTTCAGTTTGGAAACTTTAGCTCGTCATATTTTCTATCAAAGCTTTTTAAAAAAACAACATGGTTGTTAACATTAGCATGCTACATTAGCATGCTACACATTTTTCTCTGTTTCTGTTTAATGAGAAAAAAGAGTTTTCCAGGTTGAGCTCCAGACACGTTTCTCTCTAGACGCAGTCATATGCTGCTGAAGTTCAGTCACTAACAAAACAACAAAGTTTCTTCGGTGATAATTATAATAATAACGATTATTCTCCTGCAGCGATTTTCATCACAGAATTACAAAGTGAAGCAGTGGACAATCTGCTGTTCTTCCTGTGTGACCTGTGATGTTTGATCCAAACGGAGGCCTGTATTTATCATCGTACAAGTCGCTTCACGCCGCCGTCGGCCGCGGCGTTCTGAATAAAGACGGAGGGATCGCCTCCACGGAGCCGCTCGCTTTCTGTTTCTACCTCCGGGCTCTGAACTCGTCAGAAGTTTCCTTCTGTTCAGAGAAACGTTTTCAGCGTTCGCTCCGCCTCCTCCTCGACAAGACAAAGACAGAAACATTCCCAACAAGTCTCATCAGTGGCCTCAGTGGAAATATAACACACACAGGTGTAACTTTATGATTATTATTCACTTTAATCACACAGACGCTTTCACGCTCTGATGTGACGAGATACCAGATGTCACAGTGTAACTGTATCACTAAGGCCACACAGGCAGAAGAACAACGGTGGATCATACTAACGACGTCCACACCAGGTCCAACACATCTGACCAACACATCTGTCACATCTGTCCAACTCCTCCACTACACTGGGAAAGACTTAGTGTTAATTATATGAAGAAAACAACAGCAAGAGCAGGATAATGTAGATAAAATGTTCCATCCATCGATTTTCTACCTCGTTATCCTGTACTCGGGGTCGGGGAAAATAAAATGATAAAGATGATATGTGATATAAAATGATAAAGATAAAATGTTTTCAAATTTTTTTTTTTTTTTTTTTAAAAAAAAGATGTCTGATGTTTTTAGTGTAATGAAGTAAAAACACTTTTTAACAGATGATTAATAAAGTATATTGATCTTCCATCTATCTATCGTTTCTAGTGGATGTGTTTTCTGTGACTCAGCCGACCAATCAAACGTCGTCACATTAAGTTTCAGTTGTGTCATTTGTGTCGCTACCGTCTGTCTCCACAGCAGCTTTGTGTCGCCAATATTTCTCAGCACAATTGTCTTTTAATTAACTACTTTAATTATCTGTTACTGTAGAGTCTCAACTAGGGACGTCACCATTTCTCAATATCACAATTAATCCCAATTAATTGTGAAATTGAAATTATAGTTAAACGCAACTCAAATGTAAGAAAAACAAACTTCGCCACAACTGCATGTGTTGCTTTGTTTTCAGTCCATACAAGTTGCAGAAGAGAGGAGGGAAAAAATGGCAGAAGAGTCATTTCAACCGAACAAGCACATTAAATCAGCCGTGTGGAATTATTTTGGCTCGAGGACGATGATAAACTGAGGTCAGAGGAGGAAACACGTCCAACATGTTTCTACACCTGCAGCACAACCACCTGAATCTGTTCACCAAAGTAAAGGTAAATACACAGCAACTGGATTAAATTACATCAGTGTTTTCCTGATGTAACGTTGAATGACTGAACTGGTAGGAAGTTAAATGTTAAACACAAACACAGCGTGAGGTCGATGCTCAGACAGCTTCGGTGTCAGTGGGAATATTGTCCTTTTTCTTGTACTTTTTGGTTCCTTGACTTTGTTGCCATGTGTTTTTATTATGTTGACATTAAACGATACAAACAAAGGAAACTTTAAGACCTACAAGGAGTGTTCATGTCATTTTACACATTCATAGTCTTGTGAAATTAGTTAACACTTAATAATCGTGATAAATTCTCTGACAATAATTGCACCAAGGAAATCTATAAACACAATATCCCCAATCACAGCTGTAAAGGAACTGTACGAAGAGAGTGTAACAACTTCATAAAATCTCACAGATTCACACATAATTACGTGATGTCGCTGGATGTAGATGAAGTTTCTATACAGGAGCCTAAGTCCCGTCATCTACCTCTGGTCCATAATGATGAACTAGTCAATGAAGAGATAAATGATGTTGTGGTCCAGGTTGAAATGTGTCCTGGTTTTAACATGTGATGTTAGTGAATGTTAAAGATAATGTTTGACATGGAGAGAGTCTGTTTAGTGACAGGCAGCAAACGTTACTGTAGGTTTAGTGTGAGACCAGGTAGCGACTACAACGCTGGTCTGGCTACATTTACGTCACCGTCAAACTCTGACGCTAACGTTAGCCTAACAGCAGCTACGCTAACCTAGGAAAATATCTGACCTGGTCAGTTTTATCACCTGCTCCTCGTTCTCTCTTCAGGGAAGAGACGGGGAAAGAAACTGTGACGTGACGTCACCGACCAGACTGGTTGGTTTGTAGTCGAACCAGTTACGTGTTTTCAGAAGCAGATAAATCAATCAGAGGATCAGAGAATAATTTTATCTCTCCGTTGACTTTCATTCTTTTTTTGGTCTAAGGTCCAGTGGGTCGACTGGAAGTGACTAAGGCTCCATATTATAGTTTCACATTGAGAAAAAAACAATGAAAGAAAGAAACGGATCAGTGGCGGCTCATGTTGGTTAATATTATTGATTTTAAATATGTTGTAATTCTGGTTATTATTATGATTATGGATTATTATGATCTGGTTGTGTCTCATCAATAATGAGTCAAACAGGAGAAACACGGACGATGAATGAAACAATAACAGTGACAATTAAAAACATAAAAGATGTCAAAGAAGTGTCCTCATTGTAGAAACGAACCAGTTGTTGTTATTTCAGGGTTTGAAGCAGATTAGATGTCCAACATCTGAAGTGTTGAATGATGAATGAAGGTGAAGCAGCTGGAGAATGTGACAGATGTGACAATGACACGTATGATTCATTGCGGTGAATTGTTTGGATGCCGACAGGAGCAACAGCGTGGAGAAATATTTCTGTCGCGCTGCAGCAACAACGGCTGCTCTGTGAACCACGATCAACACGGGTGAGTTTGATATTTTTACTCACTGATGTTTTTATAAAAGATGTTGTTGTCAACATCACATGAACTTTACACACACGCTGCTTCAGAGGAAATGAATGAAACCTGTCCAGTGACTTGATGGTTGAGAGAGTCTAGTTCATAATTTGATGCAGACGCAGAAACTTGATTATGTTTCCCAACAAACCAGAAATGAAAAGAGCAGCAACGTAACAGAGAAACTATGTGGCTTCAATCTGCACCGTCATTATCACTGATTCACCTCCCGGCTGCAGAGAGCACGTACGATGTGATCTTACTCAACATCTGAACCGATGACATTAAAACACACTGATTGTCTCTGTAGTGAGCGGTGCTTTGCTCAGAGGCAGCGAGGTCAGTAGTTCAACGCCGAGGATGAGTTTACAATCTGGAACAAAGAAACTACATCTGCTCAGTTCACAACGATGCCGAGGGTTCACCGTCTGGAGGAGAAAGATACAAACACGAAAGACCAAGATACAAGAGTCTGACGCTTCTCAAAGACGAGGAAACATCCGTAAAGGCTGGAGGACGCCACGCCGTCGAGGCTTCAAGCTCTTAAAAACATCGACCCTTCAAACCTCCACTGAGGACCAAGTCTTTGATTCATAGAGATGTTGAGGCTCAGTGTTGTTAAAATACCCACAATCCTCCAATGCACGATGACAGCAGCATCAATACTCATTTAAATATGAGAACTTTATTGATTTTATAAGTTGTTGATGTGAATTTAACCATGAACATGAACATACATTGATAATAAATCACTTGTTTGTGGTAGTTTTTGTTATGATCTGTCGTAGCAGGACTAAAGGTTTGTGACATTACACATATGTATTTTTATAAATGTTTTTTTATTTTGTAGATGACGTGACCTTCCACACTGACTAGTCTGTTCCACTGTATGTGAGTCAAATGCGTGTGTGTCTCTCGTCTCGTCTCTGTTGCATTCGGCTGCTAAGGAAGAGCCCTCAACTTTGAGAAACGTCCTAAAACTGCACTAAAGATCAACAACGTAACAACGTCTCTACCACCTCCTAGTGGCTGGATGTTGTACAGGTTAGAATTTACCTTTTGGCAAAGAAAGATGACTGATGTGAAAACTTCCAAAAACTGACTCAACTCTTTGTTCTGAATGTGTGTTCATCTTTATGCAGACGATGAGGTGATGTACGTGTCTGAAAGACGGACGAGATGACAGATCCCAGAGGAAAAACAAAAACATCTCTATCACCTCCTGGTGGCTGGATGTAGTGCAGGTTATAAAACAGGTTATAATTGACCTTCTGAAAGAGAAAGATAACTGATAAGAAAGCTCTAGTCTTTGTTCTGAACATCGTGTTGATGATATAATGATGTAGACAATTTAAACAGAATCAAACTGTATCATGAAGATGGACGACATGACTCAACTCAACTTTATGCAGACGATGTAATGATGTACACATCTAAAAGATGGACGAGATGACGGATCCCAAAAGAAAAACCAAAACATCTGTATGGCCTCCCGGTGGCTGGATGTGGTACAGGTTGTAAAACACCTTCTGACGGCCGACTTAAAGACAACTAAACTAAAAGTGACTCAGCTCTTTTATCACTTGTCTGGTTCAGTTTTATCCAGGCGATGTGGTGATAAAACTGAATCAGCTGCTCTGCCTGATTTGACTCTACAGCCCACAGACTGAAAATAAAGACGAACGACATTTTCAACTTAAAACATCTTGTTCACCCTCTGGTGGTTAAACTCAGTATCGGTCATGAACCTGATCTCTCTCCATGTTAATACACATGGAACAAATTAAAAAACATCAGAGATCACGGAGAGTAAATGTCTGTTAAAGTTGGTTTCTGTCACGTCAAATAAATTATCTTCAAATGAATATAAAGTCTTTATGTTTCTGATCAGTTTGGGTTATTTCCATTATTTCCATCTTCACTCATGACGTCATCATTAACTGATGATTTACTGGTGATCAACAGGATGATGATGACTTTCTACTACAGATCTAAACCAACAACTAGAGAGTAAATCTAATACTGATATTTACTGTTTGGATCAGTTTCCTGATTTAAATAAAGTTTTAATCTTGTAAACGTTGCTGGCGTCGTCTTCTTCCTCTCTGTAAATCTGACTTTCATTAACAGTTCAGATGATTTCTCCTTGTTGTTGCCAGAGTTGTGTCAATCACAACCAGCGCCACCAGTGAGCTCTGAGCTCCCATGATGCCTCTGGCTTCTCTCTGGCTGCCGTCCACGGCTGAGAGTCAAAGGCTGGACGGAGGCAGCGAGGACACAATGAGGCTCTGACAGGCTCCTTGTCTGATGGCCTCATGTGCCTTGTCGGTTGTGATAAGTTGCTTGAATAAAGAAAAACAGAGGCACAGCTGAGCATGCTAATCGAGTAATTGTGGCGGGATTTCAGACGAGAGCCGGAAACCTCCCCCGCCTCTTCACCCTCTCTCGCCATCCAAACTTCAGCTTTGCCAAAGACTTGCAGAGTTATTTTAACCAGTTTATTTTCACACACACACACACACACACTTGCTCCCTCCAGCTCTGCACCGATATGAATAAAAAGAAGGAGGGGGTCTTTGTATTAACGAGTCCAAAAGTGCAGACAAAACATGTCTGTGAACACAGCGCAGCTTTCACACATTAAGAAATCTGTCCTCGGTCCGGAGGCATTTGATAGTTTCATTTCGGCGTGGATCCCAGAGGGACTCGCTGCAGCTGCTTCCTTTCTGCTCGGAGAGAAAAGGCCGAGGAGGCGTCCTGTCATGGCGGCCATATGAAGTCTGTCGCTTAGAGAAAAAACAATGGGCCGGGCTGTAAACGTACGACAACCATGACTGGTCTGCTGACCTCCAACACCAAGACATTGCAGTTTAATCGCAGCTCCTCCGCAGTTTGTCACACTGTTTCCATAAACATCCACTGATGGATGATTGTGGAACATGGACGGCAGCTGCTCGTTGATGTTTTGTAACACGCTGTGTTGTAATACTTTCTAGGCATCTGCTTTATTGCTACATGTGTTAATAAAAGTGTAATTCATGATTCAAACTCTGAGGCCAGAGCTTTTCTTCATTCTGTGGTTTTGTTTCTTTAAAATGGAGACGAAGCTTTGACCAACATCAGAGTTGTTTGTTTGTTTTGTAACTTGTGTAAGATTCAGTTCAGAAAAGTTCATCAAACCTGAAAAAACAAAAAAAACGTTGAGGTCATTGGGTTGACGAGACATCACCCCCTGGTGGTTGATATGAGAACTGCAGCAGCAGGAAAAAAGATCGTGATCTTCTGAAGGAACCTGAGGAGCTGCATCGAGGGCTGAAGCGTTGGATGATCAGAGAACCAGCAAGGGGCGCAACACTCCTCTCTAACGTCTCTTCTCCACATGGTTGTGTCTCTACTGGACTCTACTGGACGCTACTCAGTCTGGTAGCAGACACGTTGTTTTCCATCACAGTTTGGTTCCTCCTCCACGTGAATGTGGTGAGTGGAGTCAAACTGCTGCAGGTAGCTACGACGATGGCTATCACTCTTGTCCTGTTTAAAAATGGAGCTTGATTATTTTGTTGACTCTCTCAACTCAACTGGCGTCTGGTGGCAGCTTGTGAAGACACTCCCTCTGACCAATCAGTGGCCGGCGTCTGTTCACGTCACGTTTTAGTATCGACTCAGCTCCATTGGTTCCTCCACAGAGTAGGAACTAAAACAGTAGCTGGAACCAGGAACTAGCACCAAGTGGAAACACTAGAGACTGAGTAGAGACCAGTAGAGACCAGTAGATGATGGTGGAAAAGAGGAATTATTCTGTGCTGCAGTTTCTCTTATGAGGCTCATGGGGGCGATGTCAAGTTGTTTGTGTTCTTCATTTTGAGTTTTACCAACAACTCAACAACAGACAAACAACAAACTGTTGTTGAACGACGTCTGCAGGACACAGACCTGAGTCCAACTCAGACCTGAGTCAAATTTGGACCTGAGTCCGACTCGGACTTGAACTCGTGCATCAACTGTGTTTGAACTCAAGGACAACTCAGATTTTTACATTTTTTGTAATATTCAATAATAATTTGACTCTAAATATTTATATGGAAGCTACATTTTTGTGCATGTGCACTAATTTCTAATTTTACATTTTGATTATGGTTTTAATCTATAACAACTTCCCGTGTCTTTAGACACTTTGACGGAAAGAAATTTTCTTAGAAAAGTGAAAAGTTAGGAATTTTAAAGAAAAGTGTAAAAGTATCTCAACTTAAATCAGCAACAACTTCTCACATTTGAGCAGAAAAACTTCAGACTGTTTCTTCGTCTTTGCAGCAGCGAAGAATTAAAGATCTTACGGCCTCAAAGAGTCGGAGCAGGTGGAGCATCGAGCCTTTAATGATCATCTATCAATGTGTTGGAGATAGTCACGTGTGACAGCTGGGTCGTTTGTGGCAGACTTGGACTTGGACTCGACTCGAGGTCTAGTGACTCGTCTTGGTTTTGCGCAGCAGTTCTCACATCAACCTGACGGTGACACGTCTGATATCGATGATGAATGACCTGATCGACTGATTGGGAATAACATGGATATTCATGATATTCCGTTCACGCATCAGACATGTTGAGGACACGAACGTCCACGTCAGCGTCTCCAACAAAAGCTTCGTTATCAAAGGAAACATCGACAGACAGAAACACTGCAGTCGTGTTTACTACGAGATGTTTTGTCTGAAGACGCCACATAATAACAGTGGAGGAGTGAATGATCACATGCAGCAGACGAGTGGTTTATTTGACGTAAACCAACAAGACGAAGGTTTTCAGTCGTCTCTGACTTCCTGTCTCATCTCAGACGAACTTCTGCTTTATACTTAACAAAGTCAAACCGCTCAGTTTACTCTGCATGTGGTTACGTTCAGTGTGTAAGTACAGACCGTTACCACATATGTTCATATACATCAGCTCTGTTTGTTTAAACAGCTCGTGTCCATGTTTCTCCTGCGGATCGTTCGCCGTTGCTTGAAAACACGAAGTGAAACATCGACTGAAATAAACGACAGAAACATGATTCAAAAGTGTCTCAGGTGGAGAAACAGCTTCACTCTGTTACTGCAGCGCCGTCGTTTCTCTACGTGAACAAACAAACGTGTCTGACGTGTCGACAGCGCCGTGAACGCTCGCAGCCGCCGTGTTGACACAATCTTCGCTCTGTGCCACCTAATTCCCGGATGCTGGATCATCCTGTCGTCCAAATCTCCACAAATCCCACGGACAGTGTCCCCGAGAGGCCGGCGGCCGGGGCACAGCCTCGCTTTTCTCCCGCACGACACAGTCACGCACTCATCAGTTAATGCTGAACATCTGGAGGGATTAACGATGTCAGGCCAATCAGAGCTGAGCTGACAGATCCCAGTGAAATGCCTTTCTGCAGCTGCGCTCGGCTTTCAAGCGCTTTCACATTCCCAGA
Source organism: Polydactylus sextarius (assembly GCA_016801845.1). Lineage (NCBI taxonomy): Eukaryota > Metazoa > Chordata > Actinopteri > Polynemidae > Polydactylus > Polydactylus sextarius. The sequence continues at coordinate 25,635,645 of CM028930.1, read as the reverse complement.
TCTGCCGCTCGCTTTCCTGCCTCCGCTTTTTATTTCCCATCATTCTGCTCTGCTGCACCTTCGTCTTCCTGATTGTATAAACTACAAAATCAGCTTTAAACATCAGACGAGTGATTAAAAAACTCTAGAAAGTCATCACACTTAATCTCTTGTTACGCTCGATCGCAGGCCTGTTATTAGACGAGAGGAAGCGAAGGCTCGACGCTCCACCTGCTCCGACTCTTTGAGGCCGTAAATCTTTAAATCTTTGCTGCTGCAAAGACGAAGAAACAGTCTGAAGTTTTTCTGCTCAAACGTGAGAAGTTGTTGCTGATTTGATATTTTTATTTTCTTTCAGTCAAAGTGTCTGAAGACAAATGAAACTGTAAATCTTTTCACTCTTGATCTTAAAGCAGGATGTTTCTATAAAACAAACTGTGACTTCTTGAGTTGGATGATTTCAGAAACGAACCAAATGCAAATCATGAAACGAAGTCAAACGCTCCAGAAACACGAGAAGTTGTTGATAAAGTTCAGTGACTGATAATATTTGGTTAATGTTGATTTGGTGTCTTTTTCTTGTACAAAATGTGAAATTCAAACTTAATTCATGTTTAAGTTTCCTGATCGTTAACGATCGGAGCTGAAACTACGAACGCTGCATCAGATAAACAATTACATTTGTCCAGATGAGTCGTCTCACGCCGCTGATGAAATCGCCTGAGATCGAGTTGCAGGAATGCGCCGTCGGTCTCGGTGCAGCTCGAACTAATCGTGGGGTTTGCTGAGCTTCACACGGACAAACGGGGCTTCGCCTCTGATCCACAACAGCTGCTGAACAGACGGAGATCGCAACAAACCAGAAAAACCCTGCTCCGAGTTTGAGCTGCGAGTCTGGACGAGGTCGAGACCTCGAAGAAATGAAGGTTGAGTGAAGCACCTGTCAACTCAGAGTTTACACACACGATGGACGTTAATGGGAAAAAACTGCAGGTGTTTTAACTCAAGAAACAAAGGCTGAACTGAACACGTCGCAGTGAAACGTGTTGACTTCCTGTTTCTGGTCGACTTCATCCTGCAGGTTTACACATCGATTGACACATCCTCTTTCCTCTCTGGATCAAACTTCACAAACACAAAGAAGCAAAATCCAGAACTTCTTCAAAATCCAAACACACATTTATATTAAAAAACTCTTGTTCCTCTTCTCTATTTACACTCATTCATCTTCTTTCTCTTCTCTGGACAGAAACATCAAGGATTTTAACGTGAGCTTTTATTTTGAAAAGGTCTCCACAGCAAAGCAGCGTTGTCACTTTTTCCTCTCAACATGTAACATGAGACCAAAGTAACCGGCATCAATGTAAAACAAACATGAAGAAACAGAGATGTCACGTTCACAGACGATCAAGACTGAGAAGATTCAAACTGGAATAACTGATTGATCGTTTAACCTCGAATGACGAATGATTGATAGAAACACAGTTTTCAGACTGTAACTGATGAGTTACTGATGAGTTTAGAAACGAGGATCAACTATAAACCTCTTTTCTGTTTCTTCACTTCACTTTTTTCTTCTGTAGATTTCAGATAAATCCACTAAAAGTTCCGGTCTGAAGATGAATCTGAAGGTGTTTCATCTTCAGATCTTTCATCTTCATCATTACGTCACTTCTGTGGTCTTCAGAGACAGAGACATGAGACAGAGACATGAGACAGAGACAGAGACATGAGACATGAGACATGAGACATGAGACATGAGACAGAGACAGAGACATGAGACATGAGACATGAGACAGAGACAGAGACATGAGACATGAGACATGAGACATGAGACATGAGACAGAGACATGAGAGATGAGACAGAGACATGAGACATGAGACATGAGACATGAGACAGAGACAGAGACATGAGACATGAGACATGAGACATGAGACATGAGACAGAGACATGAGACATGAGACATGAGACATGAGACAGAGACAGAGACAGAGACATGAGACAGAGACATGAGAGATGAGACAGAGACATGAGACATGAGAGATGAGACAGAGACATGAGAGATGAGACAGAGACATGAGACATGAGACAGAGACATGAGACATGAGATGAGACAGAGACATGAGACATGAGACATGAGACAGAGACAGAGACATGAGACAGAGACAGAGACAGAGACATGAGACATGAGAGACAGAGATGAGACATGAGACATGAGACATGAGAGAGAGATGAGACATGAGACATGAGACATGAGAGACATGAGACAGAGACAGAGACATGAGACATGAGACATGAGACAGAGACAGAGACATGAGACAGAGACATGAGACAGAGACATGAGACATGAGACATGAGACAGGAGACATGAGACATGAGACAGAGACAGAGACATGAGACATGAGACAGAGACAGAGACATGAGACATGAGACAGAGACAGAGACATGAGACAGAGACAGAGACAGAGACATGAGACAGGAGACAGGAGACATGAGACATGAGACAGAGACAGAGACATGAGACATGAGACATGAGAGATGAGACAGAGACATGAGAGATGAGCCACGCTCCACAGAGTTTTAATAACGTGATGTTTCGGTCGGACGACATTGTTCTCATAGAAACTAACACAGGTGCTTATTTTCTCTGAGTCACAGCTGAAGAACAAATGTGAAGTCATCCATGATGATGACCTTTGACCTCGACTCTAAAATGAACTGAGATAAAATGTAAAACACAACGAGTTGATGAAGAAACTTCACTGTGTTTTGATTCCTAAAGAAACGACTTGAATTAAATCAACAAGACGGAATTTTATAAAAACACTTTAAACCTGTTTCTTTAAAGGTGAAAACAGATGAAGCTGCTGTAAAATCGTCAAATCTCTGATGAAGAAGGATCTGATGAGGTGTCTGATGAGGAGGAGGAGGAGCAGGAGGTGACGGAGAGGACTTGAATGTGAAGCTTGAAAACTGTATTGAAGGACGGCGGTGTTGGGTTTCCCATCAGGCCGAGCGAGTCAGAGGTCACACAATGAGACCCGGGGCCTCAGGAGGAGGAGGAGCGGGGGGCGGGGGGGGGGGTGGGGGTGGGGGTGTAAAGTGCATGAACAGGTCACAGAAGAGGCAGATGATAATAAACGAGTCGTGTGTTTTCTGGTGAATTTGCTGCATCGTCGACATGAAACAAAGTGAAACAGTGAAACAACCAGTTTGGTTGTTAAAGTGTCGAAGATGAAACGTGATGAAACGTTTTCTAATCTTCAACACGTGACTCAACTCGTGACTCAGAAACCAGAGAAATGACGTCGTAGCGAACGTGACCCGGTGAAGACGTTAACCAGGTTTCATGGTCGTTACTTTAAATCTCTGATCAGGTTTAAAAACCAGAGAAGAAGAAACATGATGATGAGATTTATCTTATAAATTATTATTTAAATATTAGAAAATATCATTTAAAATGTCTTTATTTAATAATGACTTACATCATCGTAACATGAAACATGTCATATAAAACTTGGTTAAATGTCTCAGATGTTTCCTCTGAAACAAAGAAATAAAAATAAAGATCAAGTTTCTTTATTAACATCAGAGGATCTATAACTGATCAATAACTGATACCAGATCAAAACCAACCGATGGAAATCAAACTAAAACTAAACTAAAGGACGTCGTTGTCGTTTTCATCGACCAGAGACTCTTAAAGGAAATGAACTTTGGGTTTGTTAAAACATGATAACCATCGATAACAAAAATAAAACAAACAGTAACTAAACTGAAACTAAATAATGTTTAACACCAGTGTTAACATTTTATAAGAAACATTATGAAGTTAAACATTTTATTTGTTCGTGTTTTAAAGTGAGAACACGACTTTAAATCAACATTAACTTAGTTTTTATTAAAAACTCGTCTTTCATCTTTTATTTCCTCTTGTTTCTTTTTTTAAACTGAACGAGTTTGTTCTTATCTCAGATTAATGAGTCGACGTCATCGCTCGTTACATTAACACGTTGTTTTAATTAAAACAACATGATGAAGGATTTTCTTCACGACCCCCCGGCTCCATCAGCCTCCTCCTGGGTGACGGTGAATGTGTCGTATAAATGAAACCGGGAGTCTTTTTATATCCGTTTACTGTCGGTGTCGGCAGCGTTTACGACTCCTCTGGCTCCAGTGACGTGGGACCGAGCACCGCGTCTCCTCCAAACCTCTTCAACGTCTCATAACCTTCAAGCTTTTTCCTTTTTTACTGCCGTTAAACAGCGTCTGGGAGTCGAACCCCCGTGTGGCCTCCGGCGGTAACGAGGCTCCTGCTGCACTTCAAATGATCCAGTGTCGGGAAAAGAAAAGTGACTGTATCTGTAATTAAAACTCTGGAGGATTAAAAGTTCGTTCTTAGATTCAACCAATTAATCATCAGTTCAATAAATAATAAATAGAAACAGTTTTAATGTGAACGTCAACAGTTATTCATCTACATAGTAACTTCAGCTTTTCATAAACTAAAGAACGAACCTTTGACCTTCAGATGAAATGAAGAAGATTAAAACTAAACAAGTGATTTAATTCAAACAAAGAAACGTCTGATTCAACCTCAACGACAACGACCGACAGTTTCCAACATATTTTAATCTAAACCAACAACAAAGACGTTAAAGTTTCAGTAGAAACTTCAGGATGAAATAAATTTCAACGAGTTTAAAAACTCAACGTTTAAACTTTCAGCAGCTCAATGATGAGGAGTGACAGAGGAGAAGCGTTGAACGACTCCTGGAAAGTGAAGAGGTTGATGATTAACTCATTGATGATTAGAATAAAACTTTATGACCACACAGTCACGTGACCGATACGTCTGCATCATGTTACCGACGGAGACGAATCAGAGCAACAACGAGGGAAAACAACAAGAGGAGTTTTTTATTTTGTCTGATGAGATTTTAGTCAAGTTCTTAGTAAAGAACCTCCTGCACATTTATCACTTCTACACCAACGTTTCGGTCCACGTGTGTTTTCTAACGCAGCCGTAGCTTCTCTGCTCCGTGACAACCGACCGACATCAAACCGCAGCACGAGCTGATCGATGCAACCGACTCAGCGTCTCGTGTCGGTCACGTTCGCCGCCGTCTCTCAGCCGCTTCGTGTCGGTGAGATCCTGAAGCGCTAATGTTTAACCGATGTGAGGCGACTGCTGCGATGGAGAGGCCAGACTCACAGTTGTTCATTAAAAGATTCAAATTGATTATTTCCTTCCTGTTGTTTGCTCATCACACAGGCCTTTCGGGTTTACTTCCGAACCCGAGCTAACACAATGACCTTATCACGCAGAGGGACTGATTGTGTAACCGCTGGCCTCCAGTTATCGCTGCACCGTGGCCAAAGTTAATAGCCGCTTCCCTTGTTTTCCAGGAATCGGCTCTGGCTGCAGGCGTTCGTCAGACAGGGTTGGGAGCAGCAGCCTGTTTGTGAAACCAGATATCGATTCAAAGGAGCAGCTATAGCTCCAGCAGCTGACGCTGATTGACTTGTTTGGACACGATCGTGAGCTTAGCGCCGCAGATGCTAATGCTAATTTCAAGGATTTGGAAGAAAAAGGAAACTTGAGGAAATTGTGGGTAAATGTAGTTGAACTAAGTGAAGCAGCAGGTGAATTATACGAATCAAAGCAAACAGACACACCTCTGCTGCGCCGCGTTAATCATACACTGGTTATTAGTGTGTGTGTGTGTGTGTGTGTGCTGCAGCTCTGAGATGTGAAATCAAAGGTATTTTGTTGTGTTTCATTGATGATGATGATGTTTGTCGGAGGAATTCATGGCAGTAACTCATCAATAAGACGTCTGAGGAAGAGCTGGTGGAAAATAAAAATGTTTAAAGTCTCGAAGTTTTATCAGACAAAAGTAAGAGACGTTACATATTTGTTCCTTTAGAACAAAACGTTTATAAATGTTATTTATTATATCTGTTATTTAATATAACTGATGTAAACAGAGTTGCGTTTCTGAGGGTCGATATCGAACTGATGTCATGAATAAATAAAATAAACTGATCCAGATTCAACAACCTGCTCCTCAGTGTTTGGTTTTATTTGTGTCACCTGACTCGTCACATGACCAGGACTTGAGCTAACGGTGAATTTAGCAGTTTGCAGCGTCGCCGTCGGCTACAGATGAATAACAAAATGAGACGGTTTCACCTACAGAGCATCTCCTGTTGATGTCGTTTATGTCACAGACGTATATACACAGACGCCGCGTTGACCGCTGCTGCCGACTAGAGTGACGCACCTACAGGGCGGCCATCTTGGAACAGGCCACAGCTACAGTGAGTGATCATTAATGTGATCATAAATCGCTCAGTTGTCAAAATATTTTCACAGGATTTGTTTGTAACAAACATCAGACATATTATTGTATTATTGTTATTTTCATTCTTATCGCTGTCATTATATTATTGTTATATATTATATGTTATATTATTATTTTATTATTTATTGTCTGTATTAGAAGCTGTATTCTAACTGCAGTCTAAGGTTGTTTTCTGTAACAGGTCGTGGCCGCTTCTTTAAAAGTTTCCAGTAGTTTGTTTGTTTGGTTTTTTTTTTTGTCAGAAGTAGTTTATAGATTCATAACATCTCATTTTTACCAAACTGTTGTCTGAGATGAGTCATTTCACCAGTAGCAGCTGATGTAGAGATCAAGTTATATCATGATAGAACCGGACCAGAGGCTGAGGGCTTGTGTCCTGTCAGGGTTTATTTCACTATCTAACAACCTGTTCACACTATATTATCCCCTAGTTACATCTGAGCTGTGAAAATGATCCACTAGATCTGGTTTGATCGGCTCATTAAAGCATCCATACGTGGTACAGAAGTCCAGCATCTTTACAGTTTTGTCAGAAGCTCGACTGCTGATCATTAGTAGAATTTGTATTTGAACAATAAAACCAGCATTTTAAAAATGTCCCAGCCTCTTGTTTCATAGCTACATGTGTGACATTTTTAACAAATGAAACCGTTTGGAAATCGGTCCAAAATTCAGTGAATAATTCCACTTTGAGACTGAGGAGTAATCTTTACTTCGTAGATGTTCACGCTGCCTCTGCTAGCGGCGCTGTAGCCACGTCCCTCTACAGACAATGTGGTGTCTGTGTATGTACTGCAGGATGGTGTGAAGGAAACCGTTGGGTTTATGTTGATATCAACAAAGTTACAATATCAATGTCTGTATCATTAAGCAGTGATGTTGTGTCATTAGTTTCTACAGAAGAACAGAAAATGTTTCACATTTTAGAAACAAACTGATTAAAACTGCTGCTGCTCAGCGTCATTAAATCCTCCAAACTGGAGCTTTAAGTTACAGTGAAAAGCTTCAGTTGTGTCACGTGTTTAGTCTGAACTGACAGATGTTTAATGTCTGAAACGTCCTCAACTGTTTGACTCTACGTCATGAATTTACAGGAAGAGCAGAGAGACGGAGGACGAGTCGAGGAAGATGCAAAAAAAGAACAACATTAGTGGCAGTTTGAACATCAGTGTGAATCAGACAGACAAGATCCAGAACAAACATCTGTAGAAAAGACAAGGGACGAGTAGAAAACAATCCAACACAGTGACGGTTCACTGATCAACTACACATACGACTTATTGATCAGGACCCGTATTCACAAAGAATCCTGAGACTAAAAGTCTATTTCCTCTTGGTCAGATAACAGTCATTCACTAAGGATCTTAGGCCTTAAGAGAGCTGCTGAGGTGAAGAGTGTTCAGAGGAGGGAGGACTTAAACAGAGAAGACGGAGGAAAGACAGAGAGGAAGATGTTGATGTGATTTACACAGTGATTTAATAAGATGCTACCATCTTCCTCCTTTTTTTTCTCCGTTTCGTTGGTTGTTTTGGTTGTTCTGTCAAATCAAACCTCTTTTTACAAGGAGATCAACAAGTCTGGTCCAACATTAATATCAAATTAAATAGCAAATTGATCAAATAAAGATCATGTGAACGAGGTTCGTTCAAACACGTTGAAGCTGTAACAACTAGTTTCATCACCGTGACATGAAATGATTTTCACGACGACACGTTTCTTAACAGTCTCAGTTCTATGATGGTTGGTCACTGTCCATTCATCACTAGGACCACGTTGGTTTGTTGTTTCCTTTTAGTAACAACCAATCACAGCCTTCAGAAGACAGCGTCACCTAGCAACGGGGTCGACCACACCTCCTCACTGAGATAAAAGTTTCTGTCTCCTTGATCAGAGCTGATCCCACTAACTTCCTCAGTCTCTCTGAAGCTTTTTAGGCTGCGTTAAGAGTCTCTGAGGGTCTGAGGGTCTTTGTGAATACGGGTCCTGGAGTTTAATTCAGAAAACATGGAGGATTTAAAGTCAAAATCTCTTATTATCTCTTATATTTTATAATGATCCTACACATGCTGTGTTCTTGATTAAATATAATCTGTGTCATGTGACGTCGAACTGTTTCTGACCTTGTGAATCTTTAACTTTTGTCTCTGTTTAATTTGACTGTAACTTGTCAGATCTGTTCCAGGTCAGTTCACGGTGACGAGACGAAGACGAGAACTGTTTCACTTCATGACTCAACTGACTTCATTTGACCACGAGATGAGAAAACATAAAATGTTCAAGAGGCCGTATTGAGAAAATGATTTCCAACAGCTCTGGTGAGTAAGTCGCTGCCAAAGCAACGCTGAGTCAACTTCCTGTGGACGTAACTGCTCCGGTTTGTTTACATGACTCTGAGAAAATCTGACCTCAAGTTACATTAAACACAAATGTTTCAGCTCGTGTGACTCAGGCAGGAAACACGCCGACTTGTTTCATTTGACCGTTAAAAAATGCTGAACTGGGACACAGTTTGTGTCTGATTCAAGGGTTTTTTTTTTTAAACGTGACGTGAACAGAAACGATGTGTGAACAGGATGTACAGTAACACATTCCTCTCTGCTGCCAAACGATGACTAATTACAAGCATCATCGCTTCAGAAACGAGCGCCTCATTAATATTTGTCACATGTGTCTCAGAAGAAAAAGTGTCAGCACATCTTGAGCACAAATGCACGAGGCTTGTAAATCTCCAGCCTTTAGAGACTAATAATAACAAATTTATCTGCGGCGATGGCGTTTCATGGCTCCATGTGATGTAAACCACACCAAACGCCGTCATTAATGCCGCTTTCTTCGTGGCAGATACAAAGTGGGGCGACTTGAAAGCGCCTCATTATTCAATATTTACACATGGTGCTTTGTAGTGAGCTCACAGAAGCTTTCCATTTAAAGTCCAAATTCATCAGAAAGTTTCCTGCATCTCTCATCTTGTGGGAACTTCTGAAATAATGAATGTGGCTCTACTGGTGACGGTGTTTGTAGCGATCGCTCGTTTCTTTTGAGACGGGATGGAAACGTTCTCGTCATTAACACATTTCAACGTCTGAACACCGACACAAACACGTCGCTTGACGCTTCAAAGGAAATTAGGCAGAATTCCAGCAATTTACAGCAGATGAGGATGTCCAGACCCCCAGAACAGTCACTCATCATATGAAATCGCAGTTTCTCTGAACAACAGCGGTGGTCGCTGTCTACCCACCACACCTCACGTCTCAGAGGAAACAGGAGGAACTGCGACGAGGCCAGCGATGGTAGGTGGACATGTCGTCATCACCTGCGCTGCAGCTTGTGTTTAGTGATAAACAGCAAATGTTAGCATGCTAACACCGAAGATCAACGCCGTGACATTGTCTGCGTTAGCTTAAGATCTTAGTTAAGGTTTCTACATTAGTTAAGTTAGCTGAAGTAGCTAAATTAAAGTTTATTACCAAAGCACCATCACCAAATAAGCTACATTAGCTAAAACAGCTCATTATCTAAAGTGTTTTAACTGAACTCTGAATAATCTTGGAGCAGATTTTGACACATTGAACCAGTGAAACACTTTAGCTAATTTAGATACCTCAGATAACTTAGCTTTCTTTAACTACCTCAGCGACTTTGTTACCATAGATAATAAACATTAACTTAGCTACTTCAGCTAATGTTGCTAAATTATAAATGCTAACTACTCATCTGAAGTAATTTAGCCACTTCAGCTAAGTCAGGTTGGGCTGTTTGCTAACTTTGGTACTATCCTAGTGACTTTAGCTAACTTAACTTATTTAGCTAATTTAGCTACTTCAGCTAACTGAAGATGGACTGTGGAGGATCCAACCATTGTAGCCTTCATGTGTTACCAGCTACTGATGCTAACTCAGCTAATGTAGCCATCTCGCTAACTTTGTTACCTCAGGTTAATTTAGTTATGTCGGCTAACGTGTCTTCGTTAGCTAACTTTAATCTTAGGCCATTCAGTTATTTCTACTACTTTTTTCTTCACCCTTGTGTTAGCATTAAGCTAATAGCACATGGAGCCATTAGCACAGCCTCTTAACTTCCAGCCTCTGTAGTTTCCGTCTGAACCTTGGTGAAAAGTCAAAGGCCGACGTGTAGAGAAGATTAAATTCATTTAACAAACAGGCCGACACTGACAGCACCTAATAGTTGTTTTCCTGCCTGTAAAAGTGTATTCCAGCCCGGTCTGTCGCGAACGTTAAAAATAATGAGCGCTTTCAATCCTATAAATGCACTCAAGATATTTTGCATGCTGAGTGCACATCCTGTGAAAAAGAATATTATGTCTGGTGCTAAATTTTCATTAGCACAATAGTAACTGGCAGCACAGCACCAATATAATAACACAGTAAGGGGGCGACATAAACCTGTCACAGCAGCTGAAATGGATGGGTCCTGGCCAGAGGGGGCTAAACGGGACCTAAATCAACGTGAGTGAGGAGTGGAGGAGGGTTAGCCGGGGGGTTGTACTAGTGTGTACCCTCGGACTTGACGAGGTGGAGGAAAGGAGTGTTTGTGTCTGTGTTGAGGGTGTCAGAGAGGCCCAGACTCGGCTCCAGCCTCCCTCCCTCCACCGATCCTCTTCTGGCTCCAGTCGGGCTCTGGCTCTGATTAATAGCCACCAGAGGTGTCCAGTGATGGCTGATAAGAGACCCCCTCCTCCTTCCTCCTTCCTCCTCCTCCTCCTTGTAACAAGCTCCCTCTCCCTCCTCCGGCGCTCAGAGAAGCCAATTAAGCTCGTCTTAAAACTCAGGAGGGTGACAATGGGTCTGGTCTCTGACTGAGCAGCGATGTGACAGTTTTCACTCTGACGACACCGAACATTTAACCTTCAGTCTGAAGGAGTCCAAGGTCAAAGGTCAGAGCTGCGTTTTCAGGCCAATTGGTTAATTAATTTGTTTATGGAGACGACGCCTCGTTAATGAAGCTGAAGTTAAATCGGTTTCCAAACTATTCAACCACTGAAGCCTCCTCCTCCTCCTCTTCCTCTTCTGCTGACATTTTGTTTCCAGACTCATCAAGAGAAACGACAGATCAAAGAGCTAAGAAGAAGAAATGTCTTAGCGTTGACGATGTTGTTTCTTCTGCAGCCACTTTCTCTTCTTTTTAAAGATAAAACCCAGAGTTACAGTCGTTCTAGGTTTATTTCCAGATGATAACGAGTTGGTAGAAGAATCACATCAATCAGGTGAGTTTAGAGAAAGTTGATGTTTTATAATTTCAACCTAAAGAGTCATAACGACAGTGTGAGGGACATAGAGTTGAGTGGAGACAAATCTCTATGTTTTAAACCAGTGTCAGACTCAAACTAACATATGACTTGTGGTAGTGAGGAGACGGTTCCTACAGACAAACCAACGTTTCTGAACTTCGTAAATGTCCAGACTGATTCTAAAGAAGATTGTTGATCAAGTCACTGTTACCTGACGTTTTAGCGTCGACGCTGTCTGGAGGAAAAGTCTGTAAAAGTTGATTGAGTTTAGTTAGCTAACAGCTCGACCCCATTTAGCTGAAGTGGCTAAATTACAGATGAATAGCTTGGATATCTAAGTTAGCCACATTAGCTGAAGATGCTAAGTTAAGGTTTATTATCTATGGTAAAGACAAAGTTAGCAAAGGTGTCACGAAGTTAGCTAAATTGGCTAAATGAGCTAAAGTCACTAAGGTAGCTAAAGCATTCAACTATCAACTTGTAATTTTTCTACCAACACGGTTCAGGTAGTCAAAGGTCTGAACCGTACGAAGCAGCTTGGAGGCCACAGGGATTTCTTCCTGGTGATTTGTAAGCAGGAAAAGACTTTTGACATGAAAGACGATTAAACAGCAGAGGAAGAACAATGACGCAGCTGTAAAACGCTTCTTGTTGCAGCTGAATTAATGCAGAGCTTGTGGCTCCCACAACTATTTCTCTCGTGGTTTTTTTGTGGCCGTCTGGCATTTCCTACCGAGACGTTTCTACAGTCACATGAACGCAACAAAAGGCGACATCAGAGGGGGTGGGCCGCCGGGGTCTGAGGGGTGAACAGACGCTTTGTGTCCAGGAGATTGTGAAATCGGACGACTCCCATTTCTTTTCAGACAAACTATGTTCGAAATTTGGTCGTATTCTTCACCGAGACAAAAGTGAAGTTTTTCTTCTGTTGGAGGATTAAAGATAAAATTTAGTTTTAATGGATCAGTTGATTCAAGTTTTAACACAAAGTTTTAAAGTTCTTCAGATGCTGCAACATGTATGTAGACGGCCATGTTGGTTCAAATGTAAAACATCAGTTCACTTAAACATATCAAACAAATAGATGCAAAACCGTTACTTTGTTCTTATTTATTCATATTGATTATCGTTGACCTGCAGGAAAACAAATGAAATCAATATAATTTCAGGTTTTGTTGCTGCTTTTCTATATTTATTCTAGATTAAATAAATTTTAGATTAAATTAATGCAACTTCAGAACGCAGCTTTAGCAATATGGACGCCACAGATCTTTTATCAAAGAAATGGAACTAACCTGTTAGCTCCTGCTAACTGTTAGTATGTCGCTAAGTTCAGACAAATCAGGGTTGAACAAAACCTTGAAGTGATGAACAAAAACATTTGTCAGAATCAATAAAACAACAACTTCAGGTGCAGATCTCATCCAGTAAAGTTGAATCACACTGATCAACGGGGGGTGAAGACTTATGCAACACTATTTTAAAATTCGTTCTCTGGCACTACAAAATATCAGAGTTTTTTTTTCTGCAGATTAAAGTTGGAAATGTTTGTGAAAGTATTTCTATTTATATCTATTATCTAGATATATCTAGATAGTATTATCTATTTATAAGTTTCAACACAACCTGGACTTGCATCGGGTGTGAAGACTTTTAATGTTTTTTTTTATCCAAACCAGGACGTCTGCTGTTGTACATGTTTAACATAACCTAGAAATCTCCATCTGTCACATGACTGAACTCTGCTATGATAAAATGAATAGGGGGTGAACTTTAATTTTCCTGATGCTACAAGTTTTCACATCTTTTCTAAATCTCTCTTCATCTTCACAAATTTCATCAGTCACATGACTGTACTCTTATAAAAGTGACTGGATGTTGTGATAAAATGAATAGGGGGTGAACACTTATGCAACAATATAATGTGTATTTATTTTTTATTCAGTTTGTTCTTTAAAATAAATGAGCAGATTTATTTCTCTTCATCACAAAAACACAAACCTGGACTTCCAGCAGGTGTGAAGACTTTTTAAATCAGCTGTGAACCAGTGTTACGTGTTAAGCATAATGTTGTGATAAAATAAATAGGGTGTGAACAGTTTTACAACCACAGTCTTTAATTTTCCTGATGCTACAAGTTTTCACATCTTTTCTAAATCTCTTTTCATCTTCACAAACTTCAGTCACATAACATATAAAACTCAAAGGATTAAAGTGAACTAAACCATGTAAAGTTGTGTTTTTTGATTTTAAAATAAAACAAAATAACCAGACGTGTGTTTAATCTGTCAGAGCTGGAAACGTTTCTTTTCGTCGTGACAGTTGTTGAAAATATCCGGTTAGTTCTGGAAACTTTCACGTCCTGATCCCAGTGACACGTGTGACATGTTAGTGTGTTTCATGACAGAGATTTAAGCTGATGTCTCGTGTTCAAACGCAGCGTCAAAGACAGAAAAAAAAGAGCGAGCGAGCGAAGGAGTGAGGATAAACTTCCTGTGGGAGGAATGTGGCTGCTACTCATCACAGCTGGAATCTGCAGGGTCACATACCAGCCCATGGTAAATATTTAACATTTAATTTCCTTTGCTGTAACGTGGACCGTCACCGGACTCAGAAACTCCACGTCACAGAGGAGAAACTGAAGAAACGTTGTTAAAATATTTAGGTTCAATTCCAGTGTCGAGTCAATATTGAAGGTATTTTTAATAACGACAGCAGCCTCAGATTATATATGTTATATATATTATGTATGAGTGAGGTCATTAAACTTCACTTTAAAATGAATCTTTGTAGAAAACAAAGCGAGCTGGATTCAAAGATGGCCACTGCGTCTTTATCAAGAGGCCTTTGTGCTTTAACCTAGTTTCCTCACAGATGATTCATCGAGTGTCAGGACGAGATGTGAAGCGCACAGCGACGGAGACGCTCGAATGACAAACTCGTCCGCAGCCTCGTTCAGACAAAAGGAAAACTAAGAAGAAGCCCTGAAGGCAGAGTGCAGCTACAGCGACTTGACAAGGTTTTTTTTCCAGTCATCTGGCAAAGATCGTGTTAATATCAGGTGCTGCAGTGACGGGATATCGATATCAGCAGGAGGCTTCAAAGCTTCCAGCTTATTTATACGAACGTGTTTGACTGAGGAATGTCTGTGTTTAGTCTGAGACAGAAACTTTCACTGATTTTATGTTTACAGGTGAATTATGATTCACATTACTGATGCAAATGAATGTGATAGTTTCTCTTCATCACAAACGATGTAAAACGTCTTCACGTCGTTTCGTTTTCTGAAGCTCTTTGTTCGGTTGATGTCGTCTTGTGTTTCGTGGATGTTTTGGTTTATTGACACGACCACAACGATGACGTGACGGTTGGAGATGGAGGTTTAATCTGCTGCCAAACTTTAAATGAACTAAATTAGGGTTTAAATTAACGAGTTATGGTCAAAACTATGTAGCATGAGGTCACAGTGACCTTTGACCTTTGACCACAAACGTTTGTTTCATCAAATCTAATTCAATCACATCGCAACTAGAGCTGCAAATTATTCTGGTCATCAACTAATCTTTGATCATTACTTGTAATTAATTAGATTAATTAGCTTGTTTGTAACAAGCTAAAATTTGTATGCTAACACATGAAAGGATCCAACTCAACGCTAACAGCTAACATTAGCATTAAAGGTTTAGAAGTAACATGGAGTAGGCTCCAACTTTAAGCTAACGTTAGCTTGTTGTTAGCTTGTTAGCCAATATTAGCATTTTAACAAAATATAAGTAGGATCTTACTCGTTAACCTTAGCTAAAGTTTTGTTGCAAACCAACATAATGCTAACGTTAGCATTTAGTTTAAAAAGCCAAATTCAACTCTTCGTGTTTCCAGTTCCAGTTTAATCAGTATGACTCTTCAACTCTGTGGCGGCGTAGAGGAGATGATGTTCTGGACTGAAACACTTTCCTCTGGCGCTGTAAATGTTTCTGAACGTG
Organism: Polydactylus sextarius; assembly: GCA_016801845.1. Classification (NCBI taxonomy): domain Eukaryota; kingdom Metazoa; phylum Chordata; class Actinopteri; family Polynemidae; genus Polydactylus; species Polydactylus sextarius. The sequence continues at coordinate 25,620,062 of CM028930.1, read as the reverse complement.
GTGAAGAGTCACAGCAGAGAGAGGAAGGAGGTCTGACGGCGTCTGGACTCTCTCACTGATATCCCTCTGGACTGTTTAGTTGACTCACTGGATGACGCAGGAGCCGCATAGTTTCACTTTACTTCCTGGAAGTCGAGCGCCGGGGTTGCCTCGAAATTACTAAGACGACCATCGCGGCGCTCCCGGTCATGGAAACAGTGAAAACACTCGCTGCCGTCTGAAACACTACAACATCTGGAGCTTATTTTCAAATAAGGCTTATTTAGAGAATGTGGTGGGTTACTTTGGCACCGAGACTTTCTATAAATATTTAGCTGTTATGAACGTTCAGAAAAAGACTTTTTAAGAGAGAAGGGATTTCTGAATGTGCCAACATCGCAGGTGCTTGGAAACACGCTCCGGTTTTCGACTCCAGTGATGAGAGACTGTGAGCAGTGATTGGATTATTTAACACTGTTGAAACAAGACGACCAAATTATAAAAAGACTCGTGTGTCTTAACTGAAAGAGATTTATTTCAGATTTATCTTCATCACCTCAGATGCAGAAACACATTTTGGCTTTGAGCTCTGGAGATTTATCGACGTTTCCACCTCACGTTAGCGCTTCGTTTCAGCCTCTCGACTGAACGAGCGCCGGAGCCAAACTTTGTCGACAAGTTTGTCAGAGAAACAGACGAGCAGAAGAACAAATGCATGAAGAGTACGAAGCGTCTCATCTACTGAAATGTCTCAACAACTGTCGGATGGATCGGCGTGAAATCTCGTCTAGACGTTCATGTTGCAGCGGAAACAACTGGTGAATAAATTATGATGATCTGATTTATCAAATAAATAAACCTGACATTCACATTAGTTGTTACCTGCAACTTGGATTTAATGCTAATTAGCAACTGCTAATTGACCTACGACTAATCCCCGCCCCCAAACACCATGAGCCAATCCAAATTAATGCTAACGTTAGCTAATGTGAGCATTACATGTTTACAACTTGTCAAAATTAGCATTTCAGTGAAAAAAAATAGGCAACAAACTTATGCTAGCATTAGCATGTTAGCACAATATGATCTAACATTATAACATAACATTAGCATTTAAGTAGAACAACAGGATCCAACTTGGTGCTAACATTAGCTTGTTTATAGCTACAACAAAACTTGTTATTTTAACAGAAAAGTTGACTCAAATCTAACATTGACATTAGCATGAAATGTTTTGAGCTAGCTAGCTAATGTTAGCATTTTGATCGAACTCTATGCTAACATTAGCATCTTAGCAACAAATACCAGGATACAACTTTATGCTAACATTAGCTGAGGACTACTGTGAATCCAGTAAATGATGACGATTAAAACCTTTCAAACGTTTAGTTTGACTCATGTTTGTTGTCTTGTGAATGTGACAGCCCCACGTCTGTAAATGTTTAAGGTGTAAAAGGTCACGACATGAAGCGAGACGTTAAACACAAACCAGGAAGTTCAGGTTACAAGACGTAAACGTGACCATTAGTCGTTTGGTCACTACATCTCCTTCATGATGACGTTGTGCTTCGACTAAAACTGAACCAGGTTTGTTGGTGAATCAGTGTGGAGGTGAACTAACGAGAGGAAACATTTTCAGGTGTCAGTTGTGTCAAATCACGTCTGTAAAACGTTTTTACACCAGAAAACGTTGAGCCGTGAACCTCAACGTCCACTGGAGCAGAGAGAGTAAAACTCTTTCTGTTGAACTGGGATTTGTCTTCCACACTTGTGCGATTGTCCATGTGAGGCAACGCGTTCATCCTGTTTATGTGTCCGTGGTTTCTCTGGGGGGGGGTCAGGCCACATCACGGTGCTGCAGCCCAACAGCTGGGAATGGCCTCAGTCTGACAAGACATGCCGTTCCTATGACAAACACCCGTAGAGCAACAGTAACATGTGTCTCCCACCCTACAAGTCGACACCAACATCCCAACCCCCCCAGCACAAAGCTGCACAGTGTACTTAATGAATAGCACACTTGGGGCTGCAGGGGTTTTTGCCGGAACAGCGAGGGGGAAAGCGGCGGCCCCCGGTGACCTGCGAGGGCCATCTGAGATAATAAATCCATGACCCTGAGTTCCGGAGCGCTTTGGGCAAGGTCGGGGTGGCAAATTTCCCACTTCCACAATATCAGATGTTAACGGTAATTCCTTTTAGCCGATGTGTAATGGCGCAGGAATGTCTTCTCCCCGGCCTCGTCGAGGGCTGCTGCAGGAATCTGTTGAAAATGTGTGACAGCTGTGAAAGTTGGACGGCCTCAGCCTGTGAATGTATAAGATCTGGACCAGGTTCAGGACCCAGAAGGAGGAGGAGGAGGGAGAAGGAGTCATGTTGTTGTGGTGAAGTTTTGCTCATTTACTCTTCTTTTCTCTCCAAGGTCTGCTCCACCTCTTCTTCTACTGTCCTCTTGATATTTAATCTTCTTCTTGTTCTTTTCTTTTCTCTCTACAAGGATGAGAGGAGGAGGGGAGCACAACTTTCTCATTAAGTCATGAGGAGGAGCTGAATGAGTTCAATCAGTTCTCATCTCATTAATTTTCTCTCATATTTTTGTTTTGCTTGATTTTTGTTGGGAAACATCAAACCTGCAGGTTTCAGAGGCTCCACAAGGGGGAGCTGCTCAAACTCACAGCTACCAGCTGACGTTAATGTGACAGATTAAAAACTGATAAGATGTTTGTTACATTAATAAAGATCCTGTTATCAGATGAATGGAAAACGTTAGCAAAGAGACAACTAGCGACTGATAGCTAATGCTAATGCTAACATTATTGATTAACGATAAGTTAGCAATTAGTTAGTTTAATAAGTTAAATGTATTGATTAGTTTATTAATTAAATCACTAACTTTTCTGACAACTGTATCCTTGTCCTGGTGCATGCTGGGTAATTTCTCATCCCCCTGGAACAGCTTCATCTGGAGGTCGTGACCTCAGCCTTCATCTAGAACAGGATCAGACACGTAGACCTGATACTGGACCAGTTAAACAGAGGAGGAGGAGCTAAGATGGAGACATGTGATTGGTTCTTAGTCTACAATCATTTCATCTGTCACTACAGAATTTAACCAAAACATAAAATAAACTATGACATGAAACTTTTCACATCTGGTTGAACCTGTAACATCTTTCATCTTTGATTGAGAAACATTGTGATATGTTTCTATCTGTTGCTTTTAACTGCAAATTATAATGTTAACATACAATAAGACATTTTAAAAACTGATTTCTTGTTATTTCCCAGACACATTGATCTGTGTATTGATATAAAATTGACACTTTGTTGCTCTGATTTCCTTCTCTCTGATCAACAGCTTCATTAGCACCGAAGTGTTTTATGAACAAAATAAAATAAATTGACATAAGAAACATAAAGGCAGGTAAACTAGCTAGCAAGCTGCCACATCTCCCCCTGGTGGTGAGGAGAGTGAACGCTGCTAGAAACTGAACAAACAGTGACATTCGACGTTTTGTATCTGGAATAAACCTGTGATGAACCGACTGATAGTTCAGATGTTTCACGTCAACGACACCATGTTCACTAACTGATCTGATTCACCGTTTCATCACCGTCTCATTCAGTCGTTTGTTCGTCTTCACATTAAATCTTTTATCCACAGATCAAGAGGTTGAAGACGTCACCTTACAGAGCAGAAAACAAAGTGCTTCTTCAGTTGCTGCCATTTCTCAAATTCCTCAACACACTGCTGCTACCATCCGCATCATGTGGAGAGAGAGGAGGAGGAAGAGGAGGAAGGAGGATGTTTTTGTGGATTTTGTCAGATTCCACGTTGATTAACAAAAACTCCTCCTGGTTCAACTGCTTTGAAACAGGTTGAGGATTAGTGGACTGAAGTGGATTACACGGAGCCAGCGTCTCGTTACACTTCTCACAGTACGAAGCAAGTTATCATAGTCTGCTCTTAAAGCTGGTGGTGCTAACTGACTGAGAGACGCAGCTGATGCAGATGCTAAATTGGTTCATATGGAGTTGACGGACAGAAATGATATTAAAAAAAAAAACAAAAAACAAAGTGTCAGAGTTAGCTACGGTGTCTAAACTAGGAAGTTAGCTAACGTTGAGGCCTCGTTATGCTTTGTGGTAACATACCAATGCAGTAGTGAAACCTTCCAGAGTCTCCGTCAGTTGGTCACAAAGCAATTCACCACCAGAACAGCAGGGGGCGATATGTGTGTGTTATCAGTACAACTATCGACTGTCGTTGATTAGACGTTTGTTGGAGTTGGAGCAGTTGAACTGATCGACACTGAACAACAGAGATGAGAACTAAAGAGGAGACACAGTTATGATGTTGTTGATGTTGTTGTAGAAGGAATAACAACCAGCAGAGTGAGATGAAATGAGGTAATTCTAGTGGACCAATCACAGCCCTGTAGTTTCTGTCTTCTCGACAGATAGTTGAAAAACTGGGCAGGTGTACATCAGCCCACGGAGACGTGGTCAGACGGGCTACGCTACAATGCAGAGTCCTCATGAGTGTCTACGGATCCGCACGAACATAAATTAGTTTTAACCATGTTAGCATCAGTGTCTAGTAACTGGTCGTCTCCTCCAGGTGGAGACTCATGTCTCAGTTCAACCAATCAGCTTCTTCTCCTGAGACGTGAAGCTACAACGATTGGATCCTTCACAGTCCAACATATCCCATGATTCATTGCAGCAGCAGGTGACATTTGTGATGTGGACGTGGAGTTAAAGAAAAAGGTCACGTGACCTCAGTCAGAAATGTATGATGATATCTTATCTGTACATACCAGACCAGGTACACTGAATTCTGTTTAGGGGTTGTTGTTGTTGTTGTTGTTGCTGTTGTCGTTGCTAGGTGACAGGAGTAGCGTGCAACATAAATACACTAGCTACGTAAACGTCTTCGTAGTCATTACTGTTTGGACTGAACATGTATCTGATCAATAAGTGAGGATGAATTCACAGGAAGAAAAACGTTTATAAAACGTGAATCCAGATGTTCTCATTTAAACATCTGACAGATGTTTTTATCCATAATTCATGATAAACTTTTCTCTATCTGAACAACGTTGGATTTATAACAGACACATTTACAACAACGCCACATTGTTTCCTTTCAACTCCACCAATGAGCTTCACAGTTCAAACATGAACATCTCACCTTTTATCAAAGACACTTTTTGTTTCTTCCACATGCAAATGGAAGAAAATCCAACAGCAACAATTGTCAATGGAGCTAAAGGATGTCGCTGTGTTGTAATCAGGCTGAGAGGAGGAGGAGGAGGAGGGGGGTGAGGAGGGGGGGTCATGGGTGAGAGGGTATTTCTGCTGGGCCATGGCAGCAGAAGCGCTTCCCAGACAGAGGCGCTGGCAGAGGGCTGCCCCTCTTAGAACGGCTTTCACTTTGTGATTGTGGAGGTAATTCCAGAGCCATGAGCCCCCAACGCCACCTCTCTCCCCTCTCCTCCCCCCTTCCTCCCCCCTCCTCACACCCGCCGCCAAAATTGTGACCTGCAATCGGAAAAGACCTTTCAACGACGGTCGCACGGCGCCAACGGTGGCGTTACGTTTCCACTCAAAGAAGTTTCAACGGAGGAAGACGAAGCTGAAACGACGTGTGAATTGAAGCTTCAGTTGCCAGATTCAACAGCAAACACCTGTTTGACTCAAGTGGAGATTAGATTTAAAAAAGAGGCTGAGCTACAAACCGATGTGTAAATGATGGTGAACATGTCGAGGCCGCGCCGCAGGAAGACACAGACGTCAAGACGTCAACTCTGAAAGAACGAAATAATCAACACATCGCTATTTCCTGTGATATGGGTACAACATGCCCTCAGGTGGAGACGACTTCTACACAAAAATACACAACTGAGAGATTCAATAAACAGCATGGACGATCCTCAGTGTCACAGGTGGAGTTTATACAAGAGAAACACAAATGACTGAATTATAAAAGAATTAAAAGGAAACAAATCAGAAGAATGTGAAGTGTTTCAACCTGCAGATCAGACGTCAGGCAGGAAGTTAGTTGTCTCAGGTTGTTACGTTCCTGTGAATCTGAGTTAAAGTTGTAGTTGTTTCACAAACATGAAGAGGAGCAGTCAAGACCTGTAACATCATCATCATCATCACCAACAAGAGACGGAGGCAGAAGATCAGTGACATGAAACATCTCGTTGTTGTTTTCAGTCTCATATGAATCATGTACTGACTTAATGTCACTTCTGTTTGGTAAGAAACTAGAAATGTTCATTCAACAATTAACCTGCAGGACGAGGACAACCAGGAAACTGACAGACGTGAAAACATAAAAACTCCTGCAGCTTCGAAGCCTCGTTATGCTTCTCTGACTACGTACAGCGTCGGCTGGTTGGTGTCGCAAAGTTATTCACCACCACAACAGTAGGGGGCAATATGTATTTTTTCCATCACAACTATCAACTATCATTGACTGTTTATTTATTTTGTTTATTTGACTGTTTACTTATTTTTAGAAGACGTTTGTTGGAACTGATCAACACTGAACAAATGGTTTTTATTGAAAATGAGACGAGAACTAAAGAGGAGACAGGTAGTTGTAGTGGACCAATCAGAGCACTGCACTCTCCATCTTCTCTACGGACAGTTAAAAAGTTGGGGAGGTGTCCGTCAGCCCACGGAGCGGTGGTCGACGGCTACACAACAACAGAGGACTCTACATGTCTACACATACAGACGAACGTAAATCAGACTTCAGTCGACTGTAACTGAAGCAACAGTGTGAATCATTATGTGTATAACAAGTAAATGTACCAGTAAGTTCTGTTTGTATTGTGTTCACTTTCAACTTCACATTTAGACGAGCGTTTTTTGGCGAAATCTGCTTGCAGATGGACACGCAAAAGTGTGTGAAATATTCTATTAATCTGGTGTGCAGTTTGCACCGAGATGTCTAAGTGACAACACCACCAAGACCAAGCGCCTGCGTAGAATCTTTCTACTTCACTCCTACTTTCTACTTCAACTGTGTGTGACGAGAAACGCAGGTTTGCTCTTTCAGTCCTTCACACGGTGACGCCACAGTGGAGCGTTTTTAACATCTCTGCTCTGGAGGGTGGTTTCAGTTTTTGCGTTTACACAAAACGCTGCTACCATCTGAACGATATGGACATCTGATGAAATATTTTGAGTTTTTCACCCCCGAGCGTTATCATGTAAATGTCTCTTAGTATTAGTACCAACAGAGTTCCTATGATACGATCATGATACTAAAGCCACAATGTTGGTATATTGTAACAGTTACTGATCAATTCTTTGAGTATTAAAGTGTAACTGTCACATGTGAACCTGTATCCTCCTGTCAGAGTCTCTGAGTCAACATCAGTTGTTAATAAATGAAACAAACAGTGTCTACGTCAGTGTAGATGTGGTGGTAGCAGTGAGTCTGACCAGGCTGCTGATAAACTAAGTGATCGGGGCAGATTTCTAACGTCAAAGTAAACAGTGTTGTTGTGTCACTAAAGAGGCTGAATGTCTGTCAACAACAACCAGGAGCCTCATCAACACGACACTGTGTCTGTTCAGCTCAGTAGTGGTGAAGAAACGGTAGAAAACACGAAGAAGATTCAGTTTGTGCAGAAAAAAAAACGAGAGAAATTAGATTCAAATTAGGAAGAAGATATGAGAAGACGGCAGGTTGACAGGAAACAAGACCTTGAGTGAAGCCTCCTCCTCCTCCTCCCTATTGACGATACATTCCTACCTCACCACACCCAAAGATCATTGTAATGAAAATTCCTGTGTCGGAGCCAAAAGGATCCAGTTGCTGTTAATCCTTTTCGCGGAGCATCACCTGATCCTGAAGCCGGCGGAGGTTCGGACTGTGGCCCTGCCAACGGTTGGAGGTGATTTAGACTTAGAGAGGGAGGTGTTAGCAGTTAGCAGTTAGCGATGGCTAAAAACCATCTGGTCAACCTCTACTTCCTGTTACATTTAATAGTTCAACTCCAACATGATCATCGATGCATCATCAGGAAGATTTAGTCACTGAATTAAAGTTTCATCTGAATTCAACGAATTCATCTCAGTTTCCCAATAAAACTAATGATGATTCACCAGAACAAAGCTGCAGTTTAACAAGCGTTTCCTGTCGTTGTCTGTGATCATCATCATCCAACCGATGAATAAATCAGGTCCATATGATTCAGCTCTGCTTCATAAAAACACAGTATTTCTGTATCAACAACACGAGGTGGTTCATGTTTCAGCAGCTTTGACTCGGAGCGAGAACCTGATCCAGGATCAGTGTGAGACGGAGGAGAAAAGACGAAGATGACACTGCTGTTTTCTTCTGTTTTCAACCCGATTCAGACGTTTCTCTGATCACAGTCTCATCTTCATCTCTGGGAATTTCCCACAGTGACGACGGCTTCACGTCCCCTCACAGCAGCAGAGAGGGAGGGTGGGTGCCTTGCTCAGAGGCACACAGACACTTTACAACCTTCACATTTGTGATGCATCATGGACCAGACAATAAAGTTTACTGGGTGTTTGAGGTCAAAGTGAGACTCAATGTTTAACTGTGTAAACTGGAATTAGCACCTCGTGGTTGAACGTTTCTGCCAGACGGTTCAATTAGAGCTGAAATACACAAGATACGGTCAAAACCACAGAGAGAGAGTGTGTGTGTGTGTGTGTGTGTGTGGTCACAATGACCTTTAACCTTTGACTAATTAAATATAATCTCTTCTTCACAGATTGACTTTTTTTTCCTTCAGTCAGTTTTAGGAGAGATCAGTAGTTTTAGTTTGATTTAAGGATTAGAAACTACTTTTTTTTGCTAAATTTATTTTTGCTAAAATGCTAACGTTAGCATTAATTTAAATAAAAGTTTATATAAACACATATAACTGCTAGTTAACTACTCTGTGAACGTTGATAAATGTAGATTGTATAACGTAAAGTTGTGGTTTAGTTGTAGTTCAACCAAGGTTATTAAATGTTTATTTATTTGAGGTAAAATGTGTAAAAATCACCTTCAAAGGACAGATATCAGCATTTTTGGCTAAAGCTAGCTAGTTAGCATTAGCATCATCTTGCAGAAATGTCACAAGTTTGGCATGAAACTAAACTGTGTCCACCTGCAGAAGGACACACTGCTAACGACGATGCTAACAATAAAATGTTTTTGTTACTCCAGGTTAGCATGCTAACTCCAGTACTGTTACAGGAGTTAGCAAGCTAATGTGAAGTTCACAAGCTAACTCCAGAACTCCAGTACTGCAACAGGAGTTAGCATGCTAACTAGCTAGCCTCAGTTGTCACCGTAGCATCCATTGGCAGCTGGTAAATAAATAAAGTTTAAGACATGTTACATTGTTACAATGAGACAGTTAATTACTGAATCTATATTTAATACGACGTCGTCTCCTGCAGCAGTGCCCCCTACTGACCAGCAGCGCCCCCTACTGACCAGCAGCGCCCCCTACTGACCAGCAGTGCCCCCTACTGACCAGCAGCGCCCCCTACTGACCAGCAGCGCCCCCTACTGACCAGCAGTGCCCCCTACTGACCAGCAGCGCCCCCTACTGACCAGCCGACACCAATGCCTCCGTCCTCTGTACAAACTTTTTCTTCAACTTTATTTTCATCTCAGCTCTCGTTGAACCGTAAAGTTCACGTCTTCATGTGTGACGATCTGAGAGCGACAACGTCTCTGCTCTGACAGGTTCATATAAACACCTGTCACACCGCTGAGCGCCTGGGGGGCGTGGCCTGAACCATGACACACAAAACAACACAACAACACGCACACAAGGTGAAAACTACACCGGCCTCATTCCTCTGGATGCTTGTGATAATAAATAATATTCAGTGGAACAACGAACTGATGATGAACTTTTAAACTCTGAAGCGACTTTTTAAAAACGACAGTTTGTTATTTCACACGGTGAAAAACCTGAAACCTGTCGTCCAACCTCAGTTAGCACCATTAGCTCAGTTACCTCAGTTAGCACAGTTAGTTCAGTTAGCACAGTTAGTTCAGTTAGCTCAGTTAGTTCAGTTAGTTTAGTTAGTTTAGTTAGCTCAGTTAGTTCAGTTAGCTCAGTTAGCTCAGTTAGCTCAGTTAGTTCAGTTAGTTCAGTTAGCTCAGTTAGTTCAGTTAGCTCAGTTAGCTCAGTTAGTTCAGTTAGCACAGTTAGTTCAGTTAGCTCAGTTAGTTCAGTTAGTTCAGTTAGCTCAGTTAGTTCAGTTAGCTCAGTTAGTTCAGTTAGCTCAGTTAGTTCAGTTAGTTCAGTTAGCTCAGTTAGTTCAGTTAGCACATTAAGCTCAGTTAGCACAACTAGCTTGGTTAGCTCAGTTAGCTCCTGTGTTTAAGCTTCTTAGTTCTCAAAATGAAACTATACTGATAAAAGTCCAGTTTAAATCAATAAAACAAGTTTTACAACAACAAACTCAACAAACCTCACGTTAGCGCTGCATTAGCATCCGTTCTGGTCAATACTTCAAGTTTCAGAAGCTTCATCAATAATAATAGTTTGATCATAAATAGCTTAAGTTTTGATTTGAACAAAATCGTAGAATCCAACCTAATGTTAGCAGTTAGCATGCTAATGTTAGCCTAAATGCTAAAATTAGCATTTTAGTAAAAATCAAAACCCAACTTTATGCTACATTAGCTTGTTCATAACAAGTTAATATCTAACATAATGCTATTTGTTCATTAAACATTTAATGGTAACGTCAGCATTAAATAGCGTTAGCATTGTGGTAACGATGCATCCACTTGTCAAACACTTGGCAGCCATTTTGTCAAAATGAGAGAAGGACGGACGACGTAGTCATAAAGTGACTAAAGAACAACAACGTCAGAAAAGAGAAACACGAAGAAACTGCAGACGTTTGTGTAAATAAATAACAAGTAGCTGTTGAAGATGAAAACTCAGAGTTTGACGCTAAAAGTGCGTCAACGAGTCGTCAGATGAGCATCAGCTGGTTGATCAGATGAGAGAGGAGCAGCAGGTCGAGGCCTGTTCAGATCCTATCAGAGACAGGACGTATAGACCCGGCGCTCACTGCTCCTCTGCTTCTGTCTTTGACTAAACGACACTTCTCATCTGCTTCATTGTTTCTTTCTTTCTGTTGGAAAATCCAGCGAATGTGATTCCTGCTCTGAGACGCTGATGAGCCAAAAGTCGGGATCCAAACGCTGATTTAAAATAAGTGCGCCGCTAAAAACTAAAAGCGCAGAGGAAATCACTAATGAAAACTTGGCAGCAGCCAAACACCTATATATCACCCTCGCATGAATGTTACATGAGCTTTTAATTTACAGCATTAAAACATGCTACGACCGCGTTACTATTTACCTTTCCATATCCGATAGCCCCGGCCCGTTGCCATGGGGCTTCAGTCACATCCAATCCCGGCCCCTTTGGCACACACTCTTATCTCTGTTTAAATATCCGGTTACTTCCCCTCTGGTCCAGGCGCACACAGACATGTCATTAAGAGCTGTATCTCTCCCCGGACCAGGCTTCCTTCCTTTTCACGTGGTGACGGATTGATTTTCTCCGGTAGGGATCCCGCTGCAAGAAATACTCGTCTAAACAGGTTATTTAATCTGCCGCTGAGCCTCAAAATGGATTTTTCTTCTTAAGACGAAGAAAAACAGCCAGAAAAAGAAAAAGAAAGAGATGATTTCACTTTTCTACAACACAGTCCAGAAAGTGATTCGTCCAAATAACATCACGTCGTCAAAGCAGCAGCGATTGGACTCGTTATCACTTTTTCCAATAATGTAACTTTTCATTAATAAGAGAAGTTTCACTGGAAAAGAAACTAAACAACGTCACAACAAAGTCGCTCAGAACTAAATTAAAGTTGAAGTCGTTAATCAGATGTTTGTTTGTTTTTTATTTGTTGCAGTTTTCTGGTTAATGATGTAAAAAGCTGTTTATCAGTTATGTAACATTGTTGTTCATTGACTCCATTTCCTCGTTAATCATGAAAACAAAGATAAAACTTCCTGGATTCCTTTGACAGGAAGTGGACAGGAAGTGGAGCGGTGACATCAAAGCCTTGTCCGACCAATCACACATCAGTCTCGTCTGTCAATCGTCACATCAAATAACTTGAACAAACATCAGTTTTATAGGATGAAAATAAACATGTTACCATGCTGATGGAAGGGGGCGGGGCTTAACACGGGTCCATCTTTAGTTACGTTGTATCTAAATGTCTCTGTTTATACTTTTATAATGAATTTCACGTCAACAAACACGATGTGACGGAAAACCAAACGTTACGATGAAAATCTCCAGCTACTAGTCGGATCCTTTGATCACAAACTTATTCCTGGAAGTTTCATAAAGTTCGACAGAGACCATCTGAATCCTGCTTCTCTGTGTTTATATATGTTGTGTCTAAAGTGTGAAAAATAAAGTCTTAAAAGCAGGTTTGATTTGGAAATGTTGTAGCTAAAGATGCTAAGATACATTGAGATGTAAATGTTTCTATACATCTTTAGATGGTGAGAGGTGGAGCCATTATTCCTGAGGTTAAGAACAAAAATGAGCATTTCACGTCAATTAAACAATCATCTGAAGAAGAAAACCAAGTGTTACAGCAAATAGTCGCAGCCCATTTTCACATTTATTTCATCTACTTTCTGTAATCAAACATGTTAGTAAACTTCTCCACCTCCTGTCAGTTTCATCACGTTCATGAGAGACAGATCAACTGAAACTATTTCTACCATCAAAGCTGCAAAGACTCACAAGACTCAAAGTCACAAAGTTTCTACCGATCTGTGAAGACTAACATCTGAAAGGTTTGTAATTCAGTTTGGACTTCAACAATCGACTCTTCTGGACGTTGACGAAGGCGTCAGAAACCAACAGAGGTGTGTGACAGCCTGATGAAACTCTTGTTTTCTACCGTTTCTTTACCACTACTGAGTTAAACAGACATAGTGTTATGTTGCTGAGGCTCCTGGCTGTTGTTGCACGGGGCTTAGAAAGAGATGTTCAGCCTCTTTAGTGACACAACAGTGTTTACGTTAGAAATCTGCCCCGATCACTTAGAACCAATCACGTGTCTCCGTCTAAGCTCCTCCTCCTCTGTTTAACTGGTCCACATCAGTAGCAGGTCTATGTGTCTGATCCTCTTCTAGATCAAGGCTGAGGGGTCACGACCTCCAGACGAAGCTGTTTCAGGGGGATGTGAAATTTCCCAGCATGCACCAGGACAAGGATGCAGTTGTCAAAAATGTTAACGATTTAATTAATAAACTAATCAAAACATCTAACTTATTAAGTTAACCTATCGCTAACCACTAATCAATAACATTAACATTTGCGTTAGCTATCAGTGGCTAGTCGTCTCTTTGCTAACGTTTTCTTTTAATCTGATAACAGGAGCTTTATTAATGTAAAAACATCTTGTCAGTTTTTAATCCGTCACCAACTTGATGGACATAAACGAGTCTGTAGACGCCATCTTTGTTTGTTTGTTGTCATTTGGTCATCATGGAGACGTGTCTCATCATCTTCACGTAGCAGCTAGTGACGACTTGTGACGGTAAAGTAGAGGAACATTTTCACCTCAACACTTTGTTTCTAGAGACGAGGAGTGAAACAGAGGAATGTGGTTGGTCCTTAGTTCATCAGGCTCATCGCTGCCACCACATCTCCACTAACGTAGCAACCATGTGTTTCATGAACTCAAAGACTCCAGCAGTGGGATGTAGGTTCATATGTGACAGAGTTCAACTTTAAGAGGTCACAGAGGTTGAAACTTCACGTCTACACTGCAGCTGCGACTTCGACTATCTGGAGAAACTGTTTCAACTGCTTCTCTCCCAACGGTTTAGTCATGATCCAGGTCTACGTCCAAGACAACGAAGACGACGACTATGATGATGATGATGAGGGGACATGTCCTCATGTTAAAGATGTCTGTCCTGTATTTGACCTCCACTGCAGTAAACAGAGCAGCCGTTCCTTCTCTTTCAGCTTCACTAATGATGTTGTGGAGAATCACAGCTGTTTCTCGGCGGCAGGTGTCACAGACGCTCGACTCAAATCGGACGGACGCCAACGACGAGACGGAAGGAGAGGAGACGGAGGCGTGGAGCGAGGCGGGGGGGCGGCGGTGGAGACAATATTCGATTCAGACACGTCCACCGCCCCCCCGCCGGCACCTGGCCGACGCCGTTAGGACGATACTGACGTGGGTCGGAGCCAGAATGACACAGATCCACTGAGTTCAATCCTCTGGTGAGTTCATGAAGCGTTTAGACAAAATGTTGGACAAGAAGTCGTCTGGAGGATTTTACTGAGACACGTGAGGTTAAGTAACGGACGATGACATCATTTCCTGTTTGAGAGCGAGTGGACGGATGACTGAACAGATAAACTTTTGTTTTATTTTTTGCAGATGTAAAGATTCAACCACTGAAATTCAACCTAATATCAAATAAAAGTTGACAGCCTGTAATGTTGGATCCTTATGTTTATGCTTATTTTGTTAAAATGCTAATGTTAGCATTACTTGAACTCTGTTTTTATTAAAATCAGCAAAGCTCCCTTTTTAAAATGCTAAAATCAGCATTAGTTAGAGGCTCTTTGCTCCTTTATTACTCACGTGCTAATGTTATCATGAAGTTGGATCCTCTTTTCTTGCTGAAATGCTAACGGTAGCTCGTTGTAATCATCTAATGTTAATTTTAACATTGGTGAACTGATGTTTTATTTACCTGAAACTCTTCAGGTAAATTTCTTTCATTTTTAAGCTAAAGTTTTCACTAAACTAATGAGGATTGTTCTCAGATCAGCAGCTAAAACATTCATATTTTACAGCTGTAACGATTCACAACCAGTGAAATTGAAGCTAATTACAAGTAAATGTAAAGGTTCAGAGCTGTGATATAAATGAGCGAATGTTAATGAAGACAGGAAGTTAAATGCAGCATGTTGCCGACTGGTTTACTGCTCCTCCTTCTTTCTCATCTAATAAAGCAGTAAAGGTGTGAAATATAAATCTTGTGGATATATTGCTTTCAGAGCAGAGAGGAAGTGAGTCCAGAGAGAGACTCTGTTCTCTCTCCACTAGCGCCTCGAGCTAATATTAAAGCCGAGGCCATACGTGGTAAATATTAGCTTTTCTCTCCCGTGTTGACAGTGTGTCCTTTTCCACACACACATGGAACAAAGGTCTGTCGTACTGCGCCCACCTGCAGCTGAAACGTCCACGATCGTTGCTCAACACTGGAGCTTTTCATTGTGACTTATATGATCAGAGCTGAAAGGCCCAAACATGTGCCGGATGTCTAATGTTGATAATGTGAAGGCGACTGTCGCTGCTGCTAAGGATGATGATGATCAGGGTTTTAAGAGAAAGAGATAATCGTTTAAAATGAAAATGAATAAACATCAGAGGAAATGTTGATGATTTAAGGTCGATGTGTTGGAGTCGGTTTCATGTTTCAGCCTCATGTTTGTCTTCATAACGTTACAGTGCAGTGTTGATGGTTTTCACTCAGGAAACTTTAACTAGTTACACTGATGCTAACATGAGTGTTAGCACAGAGATGCTAATGTGAAATGCTAATGTTGATGATTTTTAAACATTAAATGCTAAAGTTAGCATCAAGTTGGGTCCTGCTTGTTTGTTAAAACTTTTACATTAACCTGGATCTGGCTTTTCTTTTTGATAAAATGCTAATGTTAGCATCAGGTTGGATTCTACTTTATCGTTAAAATCACAGTTGTAGCTAGTAATCAACATGCTAATGTTAGCATTAAGTTTGGTTGGAGCCTCTTTTTTGGCTAAAATACTTTAAGCGAAGACGTCTAAAGTTACTAAGCTGAAGTCGTCCATAACATTAGCTGTGATTAGATAAGGGAAGCTAACGTTACTGTTGGTGAAAGTGTGATGTTATATATGTCTATTTATATGTTATTATATTATATATAAGTTAGTTATAAACAAGCTAATGTTAGCATCAATTTGGATACTTTTATTGTTAAACTGCTAAAATGAGTAAAGTTGGACGTCCTCCTCTTCCTCCTCAGCCTCTGTGGTTTAACTTGGCTGATAATAAGACACAGAAATCCTCTTATCCCCCCTCCCTCCACCTCCCTCCACCTCCCTCCACCTCCCTCCTCTTTTCTCTCCAATGAGTCACTTCCTCTCCAGGGCCTCGGTCTCTGGAGCACCGCCAGGAGATACCCTGCTATTTACACACACACACACACACACACACACACACACACACACACACACACACAGACACACACACACACACACACACACACACACACACACACACACACACACACACACACACACACACACACAGTGGCCTGGTTAGCATGAAGTTGGATCCAGATTTGTTCTAAAATGCTAATGTTAGCTGGTTCTAAACATTTAACGCTAACGTCAACATATATTATAACTGACTGCCGTTGTTAGCATGATGCTAGTTCTATATTTACAGCTAATGTCAACATTAAGTTAGATGCTGCTAAAATGCTAATGTTAGCATTTTGTTAGATGCTGCTTATTTTTGCTCAAATGCTAATGTTGACTAGCTCTAAACATTTGATGTTAATGTCAACATTAGATCAGATTCTACTTTTTGTTTAGCATCACAGTTTTAGCTAGCTATAAACAAGCTAATGTTAGCTGTAACCTGCTTGTTGCTATGATGCTAACGTTAGCTGTAAACGTTCAGTTGAATTCTGTTTTAATTCTAATTGTTAATGTTGTTAATGTTAATATTCTCCACATGCTACTTCAGATACAGCAATAGCGCATTGCTGTATCTGAAGTAGCATGTCATTATTATAATGATAAATGTGTTATCGTTTTATTAATGACAATAAAGACTATTGATCAATCAATCTATCTATTGATCTATCAGTCTCCACATCAAGGCTCAATCAAGGCTCCACAGCCGAGGACAGGACGGCGGTGCAGGGTCATAAACATCATCAGGTGCCCTCTGGACCAGATCTCCACATCCTGCTGCATCGGGAAAACCAAGTCCGTCATAGGAGACCCCTCACACCCTGTTTGACCCGTCGCCCTCTGGAAGACGCTACAGGTCAGTCAAGTCCCACAACCACCAGACTGACCAACAGCTTCTTCCCCTGGGCCGTCCTGACTGTTAACACTCACAGAGAGAGAGAGACACACAGAGTGTCTCTCTCTCTCTCTGGTCCGACAGGAACCAGAACACGTTCTCTTTGGATTCAACGATTGATGTTGACGTTCCTCAGAGCTCGATGCCTCTGAGGTCTCTGTTTTCCGTGACGTCCCAACGGGAGTTGACTACAGATTTTTGTTCTTCTCTTCTTCTTCTTCTTTTTTCTCTCTGCATTTTGGCAGAAAGAAACTTTTTGTTGTTGTTTTTTTTTATGCAACAACACAAACACTAAGACAACGGCAGCATGAGGAGGAAACACAAACACACTGTTTCTGATGATAAAAACACTCAGATGCTGTAGATGTTTGACTCCAGATGTTTGGTTGTTCGTGAGCCGACGACGTGATGTGAAGACGTGCACGAGCTCTAAGTGTTGGATTCCTGCGTTTACATGAAACACGCTAACCTGGGGTCAATTCATCTATTCATGCAGGGCTACACACACACACACACACACACACACACACACACACACACACACACACACACACACACACACACACACACACACACACACACACACAGAGCTGTGGATCCAACACATTCCTGGTGGCTCGTGTTCAGACACATCCTCTCTAATAGAGGGGTTTGCTCTTTTATTCATGGCTCTTCTCTGAAACGCTGCTCTACAACATCAGGAGCTTTTCTCTTTGCTACATTGTCCTTCCAGCGTCGCTCTGGAACGCACACGATTGTGATTTAAATGTCTTTTGAGTTCAGCTCTAATCCACCGGAGGCTCATAAGTCAAAGAGAGAGGCAGCTCAAGAGAAAGGCCGGGTGAATTCCTGCGAGCGGAGAGGAAGTCTTAAATCCTTAATACCTCGGAGGTGACTTATTAATGCGACGCTTTGACTGGCGTGTAGATGAGTCCTGATGGAGAACGACACAGATCAGGTGGATGGAAATAAAACCAAGAGGCTGCAACAAAACAGAAACACTTTGACACTGTTTCTGCTTTTGTTTGAGGAAAGAAAAGAGAAGAAAAGAAAAAGAAGAGTAGAAAAGAAAAGGCCTCGTTATGACGACGTGCACAAACACTAAAACATCAACTTCACTTGGTGCAAATTTAATCTAATTTTAGAATATTGTAAATCTACAGATGCAACATTTGCAGGAAAATAAAATATGAAATCAACGCGACCACGTTGTTTTAGTGTCTTTGAGCAGCTGAACATTGTTTCACACAAACTTTTCTTTTTCTTTGTTATAAAACTAAAACTGGTCTGATGGAAACGTCACATGCTGATGTCGACGTCCTGCGATATAAAACTAAAAGATGTTTGACAGTAAACACAGGATGACTCAGCGCTTCGTTCTTCATCCTCGAGGCAAAAACTCTCAACACATGAAACAAGAAAGAAGAAACAAGCTGCTGCAGCTTCTTGATCCTTCATCAAACAATGTGAAGTTTTTTATTTTGATCCAAAGAAACGTCCTGAACACGTCAACACCAACATGACCTTTGACCTCCGACCTAAATCAGGAACATGAGAAATGATTTCGACACATGATCGTTGAGTTTAAATGAATAAACACT
This sequence comes from Polydactylus sextarius, assembly GCA_016801845.1. Classification (NCBI taxonomy): domain Eukaryota; kingdom Metazoa; phylum Chordata; class Actinopteri; family Polynemidae; genus Polydactylus; species Polydactylus sextarius. The sequence continues at coordinate 25,601,321 of CM028930.1, read as the reverse complement.
AGTTTGATATAAAAGTCTGGTTGATAATTAAAGATGCAACATGTTTATTTGAATTAAAGTCGCTGGGATTCGAACCAACAATCTTTATTTTCAACTGGAAGATGTGACGTCATTTAAAAACATCACATCTCAAACGAATTTGAGTTTTTATAAATTCAAAAAAGTTAAGTAAATTATGAATCAACAGTTTTAATTACGACGTAACGCTAACATTAGCATCTTAGCATTAACCATTAATGTTCTTGATGTTTCTCTTGATGAAACAACGTCATGTTTATTTTCAATTTTATTTTATTTAAAGAAACTAAACGACATGAGACTCGTTTTAAATGAAGTAATAAAGTGAAGTAATAAACAGGTCTCATATATTAATGTGATCCATCAGAGGGACGGGGGAGGACGGGGGAGACAGGATCCTCCCTCCTCCTCCTCCCCCCAGGACCCCAGAGACTGAACAGAAAACATAAACACTCTGTGATGTTGTTCAAGTGTTTAACAGCTCAATCTCTCTTAAAATAATTACACCTGAAAGGCAAAGATCCATCACAACTGAACTGGCCCGGCTGGAAATTACCCTCAGATGGGCAACAACACACACACACACACACACACACACACACACACACACACACACACACACACACACACACACACACACACACACACACACACACACACAGACACACACACACACACACACACACACACACACACACACACACACACACACACACACACACACACACACACACACACACACACACACACACACACACACACACACACACACACACAGAGAGAGAGAAACACACACACAGGCAACATTTGTAAACTATTATTGCTCTCGTTCATTTCTCTGCTGCTGTTTTAGACTAAATGTGAAAAAAACTCTGATGATCAAGATACAGGAGGTTTTGTTTCGTCCTGTTGTTGTTTCACACAAACAAACACGAACGCTGCCCCCTGCAGGTGACCTGCGAGTACAACAGGTCATCTTGTTCGTAGCCATCAACAGGTCATCAGGACGACGTGACAGACAGAAAACTTCCTCCATCTCAGTGAGTTCAGACCAAACATGAAGCTAATTTTTTATTTGTTTTCAGAGAATTCTGTGATTCACAAATATCGTTCAACTAAGACGTCGACAGACGATATGATCAGATCGTCCTCATCTCATCAGAAGAAACTCTCAATGAAAACATTTACATAGAAAAATGTGACATCACACAGCTGTTAGCTAACGTTAGCTTCCCTTAGCTAATCAACGCTAACATTAGCTTCTCCTAGCTAATCAGAGCTAACATTACCAACGACTTCAGCTTGGGAGCTTTAGCTCATTATGTTTTTATTAATATATTTTAGCAAAAAAAAGAGGCTCCAACCAAACTTAATGCTAACTTTAGCATGTTTATAACTTGCTAAAATGATCATCTTTAACAGACAAATAGAAACCAAACTAAGGCTAACGTTAGCATTGTGTTTAGCCAGCACCCAACTAGCCAACCAGCTTGATGCTAACATTAGCGTGTTTATAAAATTAGCTTGTTTAGTTAAAACTGTGATAAAAACAAACCAGTAGGATCTAATGTCATGTTAGCTTTAGCATTTAATGATAGCATCACTTCTTTAAAGCTACAGCAAGTTTAGGCGCCATAGAGGGGGCGGGGCTTAATGACTGTTTATAACAAACCGACGCCAACAAACGTTGGCGGTTGTCGTCATTTTTAGAAACTTTCTCCTGAAAACGTCGATTTCCCAGAAACGAAGTGGTGATTAATTAAACCGACGTGGAACCAGAGACTGATTCTGAGGGACAACATGAAGACAAACACTCAGTTATTTTCAGTGGAAGAAATTTGTCCAGAAGCAGCTGCAGCAAAGTATTTTTAGCTAAATTTTAATGGCATGTCCATTAATCCCCACGAGTTGTTCATGTTTCCTGGGTTAAACTTTAATACGGTGAAAATATCCTGCGTTCACAACCTGGAAACTACCGACATCAGACGAGTCGTCGTGTTTTCAGCCACTGCCGTAGTAAAAGTGAAGCGTTTACAGTTCGAGTCCAAACAGTCGCTGCTCTCGACGTCTGTGATTCACAGCTAGTTAATGTTTACCCAGAAAATATGTAATTGCAGACTTCCCCCTAATAAAGTGTTCCAGAATGCAGACCACAATCCTCCTGCTGTAACATTATTATTATCTACAGGCCTCTGGGACGACGGCCTCACATCTGTAAATATAGAGATGATACAACCAAAACTAAAAACATCTTTAACCAACAGTTTGGACTCAAATCAGAACTCAAATGAAATGAAGAAAAAAAAGAAAAAGAAGAAAATCTGCAGATCAAATCAAACCAAACGTTTTGTAGATTAAACTGTTTTCAGGCTCTAAATCAGAGGAACTGGTTAAAATACGATCCAATGATTCATAAATGTGTTTGTTACAGACATTTAAAGCTTTTAACTAAGTTAGTAGAAAAACTAAACTCTAATCTAATGCTACTGGTTTAATGCTTACATTAGCATGTTAGCAAAACCAACAGAATCCAGCAAAATCAAACATTAGCACTGATCTAAAATACTATGAAATGATTCACAACTTTGTTGAAACCATTTAAAGCTTTTAACTGACTCGGTGACTAAAGACTAAACTTTAATCTAAAACTGTCGATAAATCAATAAAACATATCGAGACTCGATCTAATGATATTTGCATGTTTAACTGAACATGAGCTGATATCTCGATCTGTTCATGTTAAAGAAACGTTATTATGTCTTCAAGTGTTTGGAAATATACTAGAAAGTCATGATTAGCTTAGCTTAGCATAGGAAACCACTAGGTCTGAAATATGCTAAATACAAGTTAAAGAAGCTTTAAAAGTGTTGGTAGATGTGTTTATTTGCTAACTGGCTAACGGTTTCTCCTGCTTCCAGGCTTTGTGCTAAGCTAGGCTAATAATCACCACCACTCTTTATTTACTCTTGAAAATAAAATTATTTCAAATAATGTAGCTTAGCTAAGTTAAGCTACGCTAATAGCCTCCTGGACATATGTTTTTAATATTGTATCAATACTGATAGTTATGTGTTACATAAAATACACTGATGTGAGTATCTTAGCTTAGCTTAGCATAACACCCGAGAGCATGGGGAAGCAGCTAGCTCTGAAACATAATATTAACATGTTATGAAGGTTGTTTAATTCATATAGAAACATAAATGTAATAAAATGCATATTAAAAAAGCTTTAAGTCTTTCAGTGTCTATGCTAAGCTAGGCTAAGCTAAGCTAAGCTAGGATAATAACCACTTGATTCCAGCTCCAAAGTTAAGCTAAGCTAAACTAAGCTAGGCTAAAGGTCTCCTAGTCATATGTGCAGTTTTCGTGTTGTATCAATACTGATAGTTATTATGTAGCCTATTAATGTTACGAATTACACTGACATGAGTATATTAGCTTAGCTTAGCTTAGGATAGCATAAAGTCTTGTTCTGTCTTTGCTAAGATAAGCTAAGCTAAGCTAAGCTAATCACTACACAACTCCAGCTCCAAACAGACACGAAACTGGAAGAATAAACTCTTCATCTACTCTTGCAAAATAAAACCATTACACCTAAACTAGGCTAAGCTAAGCTAGGCTAGGCTAAGCTAATGGCCACCTAGACATTTCCTGGAAAATACTTTTTTTTTTCCATCTGGAAGAAAAAGAGACAAAACTTCTCTGCAGCTTCTCAGAGATTTTTTTACAACCACGAGGAATTTCATCGTCTGAGCCAAAACCACGAAAGGTGAGTGTGGTCGCTGAGGTCACGGCGAGCGCTCGTCAAACGCCGCTATCATCAGGTGGAAACCACAGCGGTGAAACTGCCTGGAGGAAAATCTCATTGTGTAATGGAGAGAAAATACAATAATAAGGAATCTTTTCCTCATTCCTGACTTTAAAAAAACCCTCACTCACATTTTGCAGATATATGGGTTTTCCGAGGCGGCGGTGATATTTCTTAAACACAGGCTTAGAGTTTCACCCAGCAGCTCCGGAAGAATGTTAATATTCAGGTCAGATAAAAAAGTAACTCCCCGTTTCCGGCCACGGCTGTAATTTTTACGCCACAAAGTAACGCTGGACGTCCCAGATGAGGCTGAGGTCGGCTGACGTCGCTTACATTCATGATTAACGTCTGCAACATGTCTTTAAAAGACCATTTGGGATGGAATTATTTTATGCCGGATTATTTTTACATTCTACTTTGGCTCGGTGTCATGTTGGAGCGCTAACTGTAGCTGGCTCCTTCATTTTCCTCTTCTTTTCACTAAGACTTATTGGTTTCTGCTCTGCTTTCACTGTAATAAGAGCGGGCATCTGCCTCCAAGTCTGCAGCTTAATATATAGAGACAAATTGCATGACCTCAGTCCTGAGAGCTGAGTAAACAGCCAAGATGGCCACCGCGTCATTACAGGGACTTTCCTTCTGGTAAAGGTAGAGCACTGATAGTCGGGTACCATTGTATGATCCTGACGAGAGACAATCAATGAGTGAAAGATACAATCGATCAATAAAAAGACCAATTGATTTCATCTTCACTGGATGTTTGAGATGTTAGAGACAAGAAACCATGAAGGTGCAACACATCAAAAACAACCAGTTCAACCATTAGCATTTTAGTAAAGATACAGGATACAGCTTTATGCTAACAGTAGCATTAAATGTTTAAAGCATTTTGTCAAAGGAGCATCTTCCACCTCGAATGGAAACAACCTTTAACTCTGCTGGATCAGTTCTACCTGTTGATCCACTGATCACAGTCACATATCTGCATCAAATCAGAAACATCAGTCAGGACTCAAACGGTTGGTGTCTTCAGAGAAAAAGTCAAGACAATGATTCATCTGTGGATTTAAAGGATGTTTAGATGAATTCCTTCAACTTCTGGAGCAGAAACGGTTTTAGTCTGGATCAATTATCACTGAAGCATCATCGCTAAAAAGGCTAAAGTGAAGAAGACGTTGATGTAACATGTTGGCAGCGACACAGAGTTTTAGAGGTTGATTTACTTTTATTCAACTTGATGAAAAAAATGTGACATCTGACATGTTTCATCCACATCAGTTCAAACCAAACCGAGCTGAACATTGAGTTTGTGTTTGATGATAAAAACCAGAACTGAAACAGGAAATGTCCTTTTTCTTAAAAACACAGAGTAAAACAGACAAACATTTATAAAAGATAAACCTGTCATTTGACGCTAAAGTCAGAGATGATGATGATGATGATGAGTGTTGTTCTTCATCATCTGTTGGAACAAGAAGCTCTGATGTGTTTTTAAACTGAAACTCTGAGGAGATGAATGTCCACACTAACTACCGTGGGTCAGTGTGTGTGTGTCATTGAACAGAGTGGACCCTCTCTCATCGTCTCTCTGGAACAAAAGGCTGAACATCAACGTCTCTACAGTGTCAAATAACAGAAGAGAAAAAGAAGAAACAAATCACAGGAAGTGGAGGTTGATGTCATGATTGTTTCAAACTTCACTTCCTGTTCGTCTAAAAAGTCCTGATGATCCACAACATCTGAGATTAATGTATGTTAGAGTTGGTGACGTGTCCGTTTTCAGTCAAATGTAAACGAGGAGAAAACGCATCAGGATCATTTCATGACCTCAGGTTTAAATTGATTTAAATCAAAGATGAATCAACGTTCAACAGATGAGCAGCATTTACAACAAACATGTGGTGGATGTGCAGGTCAACAACCAACAAACAACTAGGTCAGAAAATAAACACATGATCCTCATGATTCATTGAATAAACAGATGAATGAACAAAGACGTTCATTTAAAACTGATCAATCATAGAAGAAATTTAAAAAGAGAAACTTCAGGACACATCAAAGATTTTCTTTCTTTAAAACCTAAATCTTTGTGTCTGACCCTCTTCACTGTTACTGCGTCATAATGATCATGACGATCAGTTCAACTCTTTGTCCAACTTGTTTTAACTTTAACAACATGAGACCAAACAATGTTTCTGTTGTTAAAAGTTACAAGACAAAGGTCGAGAAAATGTCAAGTCTGTGAACAAAAAGGAGAAAAATATTAAAGAAACATTTATTTAAAAATAAACAAGTTTATTTTTCTGAAACTTTGATTCATTTTAGTCCAAAGTCGACCTCAGATGTTCAACAAATCAGACGACAGGTCAAACTAATTTACGACTTCCTGTTTCCTGTTTGTCTCTTTGGTTTTTGTTGATGATGTTTGATTCAAAGAATCTGGATTGATCTGATCCTCCTTTAGTTTGATTGATTATCTCAGAGAATCGTTCCATTTTTTAATTCTGTGCAGAAAATTAATCCAATGAAACTGATGAGAAAGTGTTTTCTGTCTCTGACTTTGTTTACTGGCAACGTTCAACGTTTGTATTTCAACTGCGGTTTGACACCGACGTCTCTGGAGCTTCAGCGTCTCAACTCGTCTGCTTCACAACGACGTGACGTGACGACGATGAAATCATCTCATTCTACTAAACATCATCCATCATCGCTGTCACGCTGCCTGCGTCGTCCCGCAGGAGACAGGAAGTGAAAGTGAAGCGTGACTTCATCAGCAGACGACGAGTTAAATCATCGGTTTGTCTGAACCATTTCGATGCAGACGAACAGGTCGAGTTGATCCGAGTTCAACCACTGAAAAAGTCTGACGCTGAGACGAGTTACAGGTTCAGTTTGTTTGAGCCAACATTGGAAATAAAACGACATCTGGTTCAAAACTAAAAAGACAAAAAGTATCTGAACCTTTTGGACCAAACTCAGACTCAAACAGCTGCTTTTTCTACCAAACAGACAAATCAGAGCAGATCTGTGAAGTTACTGCACCAACAAATCAAACAGTCTGCGTCTCAGACCATAAATAACTCACAGACGTTTATAGAGTTTAATAAAATGGCCGCGATAAAGTCGACAGAGTTAATGTCCTAATGTTTGAAATGAGAACAAATTACATTTTTAACCAAACGTCACGTTAAAGATCTGAATCACTGAAAGAATAAAACTGGAGACAATAATGACTCCGACTGCAACAGGTTGGATTTTATCTCAAATCAAAAAACTAAAACTGACATGAAACATTTATATTCTTATTTTTATACATCTGAACTGTGACAACTGACAGAAACTTTATTTAACTGTATTTAACAACCTGCAGACAGTTTGTGAAGGTGAAGTTTGAATAGTTTCTGCTCCACAGAAACAAAACTGATGCTTCAGGAATCATTAAATTCAACCTTTAAATCTTTAATCAGTTAAAAACCACCAGGTGGCGTCGTGTTAACCTTCCACCTCCTCTTTCTTGGTGCCATTTGGCAAAACTTCACCATCAGTGTTTTACATCAGTGATGAACATTCGACTCAGATCTGATCTGTGGTCAGATGAGAGACGTTCTGATCGAGAACAAACTGAACGATGACACGAAATGAAACTTTTATTTATTTCTGATCAAATGAACAAGTTTCATGTGTTGATCAGCCACAAGATACGAGGAGGAAACATGAGGAGATAAAACTTCATGTCTTTGTTTTCATGGATGAGAACGTGTCGGTTTGAGCTGCAACAACAAGTTGTTTAGTGAAGTAGAGTGAAGTGAGAAGCAGCTGCAGAGACGAACATTTGTTTTGAGAAATGATCTGAGAAATGATTTTTTTTTTCTTTCTGCTGCAGAGATGAGTTGAGATATGAACAAATGAAATGTGCACACAGACATGCATGTGCACGAACACATAGACCTGCATGTGCACGAACACATAGACCTGCATGTGCACGAACACATAGACCTGCATGTGCACGAACACATAGACCTGCATGTGCACGCACACATAGACCTGCACGTGCACGAACACATAGACCTGCACGTGCACGAACACATAGACCTGCACATGCGCAGACAGAAACAGAATCGAACAGTGTTTTCGAACAGAGTTTTCATCAATGAAACGACTAGAAACTGAATCTGAACAAGGCCAAAGTTCAGCCTCCGATGGAAAAGTTCCTGTCATTGGTGTCGTTGGGGCCCCTGTCCCCCCGTCCTCCCTGTCCCCCGTCCCCCCCGTCCTCCCCGTCCTCCCCGTCCTCCCCGTCCTCTTCGTCCTCCCTCATGTCCCCTCTGTTGTCCCCCCTGTTGTCCCCCCCGTCTCCCCCGCTCAGACTGGCTGCAGCAGCTCGGACCAACAAGCCTCGACCGGCTTTATTTCCTCTTTGTTTGGTGAAGCCTTTTTTTGGCAGCGTTCCTGTTGCAGCGCTCGACTTCCCATTGAGAAAACAAGCATCCCCCCTCCTCCCCCCTCTACTCACCTCCTTCCTCCCCCTTGTCTCCCCCCTCCCTCACCCTCCAACGGCGGCGTGTAACCACTGCGCTGGTCGTTTCCAACCCCAGGATCTTGGCCTCAGAGTTTTCTTTAACAAATTAGTCGGAGCCTGTTCATCCTGCTGCTTCACTTATAAACATATTGATCATTGCAACAGGCCACCCCCACCCCCCTGTAAATGCAGTAGCACCTCCAGCTTATTGTGTTTTTATGAATGAGCCTCACAATCAAAGTTCACTATTGTTTTATTGTCAGTCATTAATCGCAGCTCCAGCAGTTAATAGTTTCCTTGCAGCTCGTAAAAAAAGCTGCAGCTCTTAATGAAGTTTGAGCTCAATTTATAGTTGAACTGATAATATAAAGTTACACTCTATTACCATACAAATTACTTCTGTAAACAATTATATTCAATCAGCTTTATTCTTCCCCGGTGGACGTTTGGGAGCAGAAACGAGTGCTGGACGTCGGAGCGAGTGATTAGTCGTAAATGAGCCGCGTGTTAAAGCTGCGTCAGTCACAGTCCACGAGTAGAAAACAGTAGCACCTCTCCACGTCGCCTCGCCGCCTGTCAGCAGCTACATTAAACCATTAAACCCGCGTGGAAACCGCCCACAGCGGCTCACATCCGCTGGCAGATACATACCATAATTATCCCCCACTTCATACTCATCTCCCCTGGCAACTGCAATCATAGCAGCTAAATAGCTCGCGCTAATTCATTACTGTGGTGGAGGGAAGTCGGCTGCCTGTAATGACACCAATTGCCCCGACCTAAACGCTGTAATAGGACCTCTCGGTACACTGGCCAGGAAATGGCTGCAATTCAGGCTCTTCCACTTCCTAGCAACCGAAGCCGATGGCCTGAAATCTGGAGAGGAAACGTTTCGCATTACCTGAGGCCTGCAGCGCCGACGCAGACTAATGAAGGTGAAACAGAACGAATTAAAGCAACGGGAGGAGGAGGAGGAGGAAACAAACAGAAAAGTGGAAGCATGTGTGTGAAGTTTAACAACGACCTCATTCGAGCTTCAACTTGTGTTTGTGTTTGTTGCTTCGGCTCCAAAGTCCGATATTTATTAAACTGAAGTATCAGCGTTTCGTAACAGATTCATTTATGATGTGTTGTATTTGACTCTGGAGCCAATTAAGAGACGAGATAAAACATCTGACGGGAGGAAAGTTCATCCAACTGAGACTCGAACCACATCAAAATTAAAATAAAAAACTTTGTGATCAGAGTGACGACGTTTCCTGAGTTACCTTCAAAATGAAACCTGCAGAAATGTTTCCAACTGAGGTCAGAGGTGAGTGAACGTCTCCACTTCAGTGTCTGAACATTTCAGACCAAATGAAGCAAAGTTCATCCAACTGAGACTCGAATCAGATCAAAATCAAAACGACGACTCGTTTTCTGAGACTAAAACTGCAGAAAAGTTTCTGCTTCTTCAGATTTTTTCCACAAAAACACAAGAAACAACAAAATGAGTCAACAAATATCATCTTCACTTCAGTGTCTGAACCTTTTTAACCAAACTGAGATGAGGTGAAAACATTCAGTAAACAACAGTAAAGTTCGTCCAACTGAGACGTAAAAAGACCGAAACCAGAATTAAAATCTGTGATCGACAACACATCAGCCTCCGTTCTCATGAAGAAATCATCTAAAAAAAACTGAAGAAATGTTCAGTCGATGTGTGTCTGCAGAGGAACTGAGGTCAAGGAACATGTGCTGAACAAACATCTCCACACGTCATCGCCTCAACAAACGTGAACCAGCGGCGTCGCTGGATCAGAATAAAAGCTCGTACCTGTGGGATGAGGTGTGGATCGGGCCTGTGATTGGTCGAGACTCAGCCTTATCTGGAGCGTCTTCAGTCGACGGCAGGAGGAGGACGACTGGAGAACAGATGGAGGACGAGTTGGTGATGGTCCAGGTGAACCGGCTCAACCTGAACCAGGACCTGAACCAGGACCAGGACCTGCAGCGGATCAGTCTGGATCAGTCTCTTGTTCTGGTGTGAAAACATCAGTTTATCTCCTTTACAAACACAAACATGATGATGTTAATTAAAATGTTAAAACAGTTAAACTCACCTCTGGTTTCATATCTGAAGATTCAAACGTCTGGAATCAATCTCGTGTCTTTTTCTTTGAAATCGTCATCAGGTGAAACTAAACTAAAAACACATCCCTGGAGGAACTGGAAGCTTCCAAATCAAGTTGACAGCTGAAGAAAATGATTCCCAGATTAAAAAAAAGTTTGATAAAAACACGAGAAACTGAAGCTCGAGTAAAAGAAACATGGAGGAATTTAAACCCAACAGGTTGAGGTGAAGTGAAGGAGGAAGTAGATCACTTCCTGGTTGTGATGCACTTCCTGTTTGAGACAGGTAGATGGAGGGGAGGGGCGGGGCTTAACACAGGTAAAGATTAGTGTGAACCAATAAGAACAGGTTGATAAGAATCAGGGATGCGTTCAACGTCAACGTTTTGTTACATTTTTTAAAGTTTGTTCAATTTGTTGTTTTGATACATTTTGTTATTTTTTGTTACTTGTTTTTTTTCTTGTTTTTTTTTTTGTTCTGTTTGTTACATTTGTTGTTCTGTTACATTTTGTCACATTTTGTTACATTTTGTTACATTACATATATATTTTATTTGCACTTTAATTCAATAAAAAATTCTCTATTAATGTGTTTTTTAATCAGAAATAAAAACCAACTGTCTTTTTGTCTTTTGTGTGTCTGTGTGGTTGTGTCTTTGTGTCATTGTGTAGTTGTGTAGTAGTTGTGTATCTGTGAGAAGTGGGTCAGAGCAGAGGAACCGACCACCATCACTTTTCACCGCTTCAAGTCACGTCACATAAACAATGGCACTTCATGGGGAGAGGCTCGTCTTCCTTCCTGCTCCGCTTCCTGTCCATCGTTCTGCCTGACTTGTTAAACTCAATGTGTCTCCCCCTCCCCCTCCTCCCCCTCCTCCCCCTACTCCTCCTCCTCCTCACCCGTCTCCCCCTCCTCACCCTGAATCAGAAGCTGAGTTGGTCAGAGAGCTGCAGAGAAAAGAGAAGAGATGATGGACGACGTCGCAGCTCGTGGTGGAAGTGGACGTCACTGTGTGAACAAGCTGCGGCCTTTCTCATGCTGATGACTGTGAACGAGTCAATGTAACATTTGACACCTACAGTGCAGTAAACTTTTAACCCCACCCACGACCTCCAGCTCCTTTCTCATGCAGGTCGCTGCCAACAGATTGATGACGGCTGCACTTCCTCTGCAGGGAGCGCGACCTCGGCCCGAACAACGGCCGGCCGTCGCTCGGCTCGTCTCATTAGCGTCTTCAGCTCTGACAGGAAACTGATCCACGGGGTTTTATTATAATAAAGAGACGCGACACATCAGGAACAAAGAGATTTAAAAAGAAAAAAAAGAGTTAAAGTGTTGAAATCAACAATCGATATCATCTGAGGCAGTAAACTGTCTCATGTTTATGAGGATGAACTTCCTGAGGATGCAACAAACTCTTATCAGGTTTATAGACCCACTGAGGTCGCCAGCATACCAGCCTGTCGGCAGCAGCACAGCAACCTTTAGAACCGCTGCTGCAGATAATCAGGAACATTTACTGCCGCTTTACTGGCGTCGCAGCAGCTTCGTTATCTTTGGTCGGATCGTCGACGGCAGACGAGGAGTCATAAAGTCCAACAGATACGACGACGGCAGCGACGGCCTCGACCGGAGAGGAGGTCATGTGACCACGTGGTGACGTGACAGAGACTTGTTTGTGCAGAAACGTTAAATGTTTTTGCAGCTCGATTTGTTTCTTATCTAAAGTTTCATTGACTCTCAATCTTCAGCATCAGATGTAAAAACTACAGAGCTGCTGATCTTTAAACGCTGGTGAAACAAACGACGCCTCAACTGTTTTTTTCTGTTTTGTAACTGCAGCTTTTAAATCTGCACCTGTGTCACATGTTGTGTCTGTGTTGATGTGGTCACAGTTTCTTTTCCCTCAGGAAAGAATTAGACCAAGTCTTTGTTGTCTACAGCAGCGACACCTCGTATACATTTTAAAGGTTCAGATCCTGGAGGGGCAGCCTCCTCTTCCTCCTCCTCCTCCTCCTCGGTCACAGCTCGACCTCGGCCGAACATCTCCGTTGTTCCTGTAAAGACAAATTGAGCGTTAGATTGTGACCGAACGTGAGCGTCGTTGGTGTTTTTTTTTCTTCTTCACAGCTGCTTCCACTTCTTCACTTCTTCGCTCAGAAAGTCGTCGTTCTTTTGATTCGTTCTGATTAATGGTGTGAAAGTTTCCTTTCAACTTCTCACTCGGCCTCCACAGCTGCTCCACGCTCGCTGATTTCTTCCATCTGCTTCGTCTCCTTGGAGCTGAAGCTGCAGAGTAAAAAAAAAAAACTTTAACGACACTTTAAAACTAATTTGGTTCAAATCCAAAGAGACGTTTGCGTCGTCACCACGTGTTCAGGCGTCAGACCGTCGTCAAACGTTCAGACACAATGAACCAAGAAGAGAAGTGGTTTAAAAAACACAACGTTCACATAGAGACAAAGAAAATAAATGAATCGACTGGAAATGAAAACCAGGAGATTTCAACAGAATGAAGTCATCAGTTACATTTAGGTTTCTACATGTTTAAAATGTGTTCATCAAACGTCAGAACATAAGAAGAAGAAGGTGAAAACGTCACAACAATTTACAGAAAAAAGTTAAAAACATAGAAATACAAGAATAAAAAGACACAACGAACAAACCACATGAAACTTTAACATCAGAACATGAAACAACTAAAACTAATAAAACTACGTTTCTTCATCACATCTTCACCAGTTCCTCAAACAGTCGTTGACGTTCGTTAACGATCTAAACAGTTTTTACATCTGATGACTTTAGTTTTAGAAGATTATTGATCCAACAGGAAGTGATTGGTTTAATAGAAACATTTGTTATTTTCTGTCGTTTCATTTCATCTGATCAGTGATTTCATATTTGTTAATATTGAACTTTTCTGTTTGTGTTTAAAAGGTGATTAAACAGCTTTATTTCTTATTTCATGTCACGTTAAGAACTTTTACCTTTTTGTTGCTGTTGGTTCTCTGACTGAAACATCAGAGATGAAACGTGTTTTAATCCAGAGAGAATGTTTGAACATGAGACGACGAAGAAGAAGAAACGTTGATCTGATCTTTATTCTGGAGCCAAAACTTCCCCGGAGCCGAACATTTGATCTGAGGATCATCGACTGGAGAGATTCAACTGAGATCAAACTGAAAACGACAACAACAACGACAACAACGACGACAACAACAACAACGACAACAACAACAACAACGACGACAACGACGACAACAACAATGACGACGACAACAACGACAATGACAACGACAACAACAACAACGACGACGACAACAACAATGACGACGACAACGACGACGACAACAACAATGACGACGACAACAACGATGACAACAACGACAACGACAACGACAACGACAACGACAACAACAACAACGACGACGACAACAACAATGACGACGACAACAACGATGACAACAACGACAACAACGACAACGACGACGACAACAACAATGACGACGACAACAACGATGACAACAACGACAACGACAACGACAACAACGACAACGACGACAACAACAACGACAACGACAACAACAATGTCAACGACAACAACAACGACAACGACAACGACGACGACAACAACAACAACAACAACGACAACGACGACGACAACAGCGACAACAACGACGACGACGACAACAACAACAACAACGACAACGACAACAACGACGACGACAACAACAATGTCAACGACAACAACAACAACGACAACAACAACAACGACAACGACAACGGCGACGATGACAACAACAGCGACAACAACGACGACAACGACAACAACAACAACAACGACAACAACGACGACGACAACAACAACAACAAACAACAACAACAACAACAACAACAATAACGACAACGACAACGATGACAACAACGACGACAACAACGACAACGACAACAACAACAACAACAACAACAACGACAACAACGACAACAACAACAACAACGACGACAACAACAACAACGACAACGACAACAACAACAACAACGACAACAACAACAACAACAACGGCGACAACAACGACAACAACAACAACAACAACGACAACAACAACAACGATGACAACAACGACAACGACAACGACAACAACAACAACAACGACAACGACGACAACAACAATGACAACGACAACAACGACGACAACAACAACAACAACGACAACGACGACGACAACAACAATGACGACGACAACAACGATGACAACAACGACAACGACAACGACAACAACAACAACAACGACAACAACAACGACAACGACAACAACAATGTCAACGACAACAACAACAACAACGACGACGACGACGACAACAACAACAGCGACAACGACGACGACAACAGCGACAACAACGACGACGACGACAACAACAACAACAACAACAACGACAACAACGACGACGACAACAACAATGTCAACGACAACAACAACAACGACAACAACAACAACAACAACAACAACAACAACGACAACGACAACGGCGACGATGACAACAACAGCGACAACAACGACGACAACGACAACAACAACAACAACGACAACAACGACGACGACAACAACAATGTCAACGACAACAACAACAACGACAACGACAACGATGACAACAACAGCGACAACAACGACAACGACGACGACGATGACAACAACAACGACAACAACAACGACAAAAAGTTTTGTTTGTAATTTTTTGTGAAACTTTGTTCGTCAACATCTCTGAGGAATCGTCAATCAGAGTCGATCAGAGCTGTTCAGTGATGTCGATCAATGATGTCACAGCCTGAACTCGCCGATTTTGATTGACAGGTCAGTTCCTGCGAAGGGGGCGTGGCCTCTGACAGTCAAGCTGTGTGGTTTTATTGAGCGATGTGGTTAATAAGATCTACAGCAGAGAAAGCTGCTGCTCTAAAGGTCCAATTTCCCCTTCGGCATAAAGCTGCTATTGAAGCTGACGCAGATAAAATCGCCTCTCGCTGGGACAGAAATTAAAATGTTAAAGACAAAGACTGAAGGAAAAGAAAAGATGGAAATCTGAAGAGAACGGCACACGTTTTCTGTAAGTTTGGAAACAAGTTTTTAAGATTTTCTGCTTCGTTCTTGTTGCTTTCCCTTTTTTGTTTCTTCTTCTTTCAGCTCCGTACAGAAACAGCCTCAGTTTCAAAGTTTCAAAGAGCTGGAAGAACAAAAAAGAAGAAGATAAAAGATAAAAGCAGCAGATTCAATGATCCGACCCTGTAATTCCTCGACACATTTCTCAACCCTGTGCTTGAGCATAAGCCTAAAATCAACAGCAGATAAGCCTTTTCTGCTCCTCAGTCTTTGATGTGAACCCCCCCAACTCTTTAAGCTTCCTGTTCAGGACCCCCTCCCTCACCCGCCTCCCCCCTCCCCTGCTGTGGATTTGGGGCTGCAGACCCCCGGGGGGAGGAAGAGGAGGAGGAGTTTCCACAGTCTCAGTAAACAACAACTGATGATTATTAAAAGAGTTTAGAAAGAAACTGATGTTTAACTTTTAACGTTGATCATTTATCTGAAGTGACTTAGATCAATAAAGTGTTCGTTGTTTCACTTGATTTGGAACAAAGTTTGAATAAAAAGTTCAAACATTTTGTTAAAATCAAGACACTTTAGTAAAAATGGTTCAGAAGAAAAAGAGGCAGCGACGTGAGGTCAGCTCCTTTATGGAGGTAATCAGAGTCGTCTTCCTGTCTATTCACAGCCCGACCCTCATTCCCAGAGTGAAACTGGAAACCGAGGGTTTTGTTCTGGGTTTTACAGCTGCAGAGGACGAGGACACGACTCTGACGCTGAACACAAACGCTTCATTTTGTGTCTGGAGATTTAAACTGAAGAAGAAGAAACAACCAGAGATTTTACAGTTTGACTTGTTGTTCAGGTTGAAAATTAAAGAAACAAAATAAATGTTTGAGCTGAAAATAGAAACAAAACAAAAACACCTGCGACTTTCTGAAATATCACAAAACTATGAATCTTTATCTTCTTTATTATCCAACGTGGCTTCTTCTTGTTCTGAAATAAAAACTTTATAATTGTTAAAAATGATTAAACTGAAGAAAAGTTTTACAAGTTGAAACAATAACGGAGACAAACTTTGACATTAACATCACTAAAAATGTCAGTTTACGTCATGAAAAATTTACCACTTTACATGAAAGTTTGATTTCATTTAGTTTCATGGAATCAACTGTAGCTACGAGCTAAATCACGTTAGCTAAACAACACAAGTTTTTATTTCCAGTTTGTCCCAAGACAATGAATGTCAGCGTTAGCCTGTGTTAGCATCATGTTAGCATCACGTTAGCATCACGATAGCATCACATTAACATCACGTTAGCATCACGCTAGCATCACGTTAGCCTCTGAAGATGACCTCTGTCAGCGGTTTGATTGGCTACAGCAGATTTAGACACATACAGATACAGACGCTGATTTGACTGAAGAACATTTATCTTCATTCATTCAGGTTTAATATGATGTTGTCGTCTCGTGGCAGCGCCTCCTAGTGACCAGCTGCTGCTGATGTAAAGACAGATATCTATGTCGTACTAACGTTAGCTAACACTAGCTAACATTTAGCTAACATTAGCCATAATAGGTCTCATTGGCAACTTTTCTAACTAACTTGCTAACTAGCAGCTAAAGCTAACGACGTCTGTTTTTATCTTTACGTTGACCCAGAACCCAGAACCCAGAACTGGACCCAGATCAGAACCCGTCTGATGTGAACTCACCTGCTGAGACCAGAACCAGAACTGGTCTCTGAGAGTCTGGAGGATCTGGGGGTGGGGGGTCATCAGGAGGGGGAGGAGGGGGAGGATACTTCCCCCTGGTGACTGATGGAAAAAAAAAAAAAGAAAGTCCCCCGTGACCCCCCCCCCCGGTCGCCCCCCAGCCGAGAAGAGCCGGACGGACTAAAGCCCCCCATTGTTGAGAGGAGGGACGGGGGAGGAGAGGGGAGGAGGGGTGTGTTGGGAGGGAGGGGAGAGTAACGGGGGAGTAAAGGGGGGAGGAGGGAGGGGCTCAAACACAATCGTGTGATAGGACTTGGCCCTATCTAATCAAGGGCAGGAGGTCACTTCCGAACAACTGGGCAATAAAAGATTATTTCCAGCCACATAACAGAGGAGCCGTTGGAGGAGGGAGGGAGGGGGGAGGGAGGGGGAGGGAGCAGGGAGGAGGGAGGGGGGAGGGAGGGGGAGGGAGGGGGAGGGGAGGCTGTCTGTGAGGAGAGGAAGTGAATTGAAAAAAGCCAGCAGACGGGAACCATCTGTCTGGATGTGAAGTCTAATCTGAGAGAAAAAAGAGAAAGAAAAGAGGGAATGAAGGTGGGGGGTGGGGGTGGGGGGCTTCCTCTTTAAACACACACACACACACACACACACACACACACACACACACACACACACACACACACACACACACACACACACACACACACACACACACACACACACTGTAACACCCTGCACACAATCAGTTTATTAAAGTTTAACTTTCATTTTCAACTACACAACTTTTTTTTACAAATTTTAAATTTGATTTGATTTGTTTGTGGTGTTCCTAATAAACTGACAACTGTGTTCAACTATCAATCAATCAATCAGTCAGTTTATTGATCTGTATCTATCTAATCTACATATGTGATGTGGTGTTTTTTTCCTTTGGTTGAGAAATCAAAGGGTGAAAACAGAGCAGTGGTTCAGAGGGTTGGAGGGTGAAGGGGGAGGATGGGGGAGGTTATGTAGGGGTGTGGGTGTGGGGGAGGAAGGGTGGGGTGAGGGGGGCAGGAATGCAGCAAACACACAAACTGCCCCCCGGGGCAGTTAAACCAGGAACGAGGAGGTGATCCTGTCAGAGTTAAAGTTGAAGCAGCAGAGTTCAGACAAGACGACGACGCTGGGTTTCGTCTTTTTAACCTTTTGTTTCTTTTTCTTCTTTTTTACATAAAATAAAGTC
Source organism: Polydactylus sextarius (assembly GCA_016801845.1). NCBI lineage: Eukaryota > Metazoa > Chordata > Actinopteri > Polynemidae > Polydactylus > Polydactylus sextarius. The sequence goes on along the minus strand of CM028930.1, from coordinate 25,582,837 downwards.
AACAAACAAACAAACAAACAACAAACATGAATGAGACTGATTTAATTAACAAACAGGAAACGACCTCATCAGAGAGACAAGAAAACAAACACTGATGATTGATCAGGAGAAAAATCAAATCAAACGTGTTGATTGATTATCAAACAGTGTTGTATTGATCTGATCTTCATCATCATCATCATCAATGGTCTTTGATTGTTTGTTTGTGTCAGAAACTGAAACAGGAAGAGACTCAGTCTGTGACGCTGAAGAAAAGACGTGTGAAAGTTTCACACTTTACTTCCTGTTGGAGACAGAGAGAGAGAGTGTGTGTGTGTGTGTGTGTGTGTGTGTGTGTGTGTGTGTGTGTGTGTGTGTGTGTGTGTGTGTGTGTGTGTGTGTGTGTGTGTGTGTGTGTGTGTGTGTGTGTGTGTGTGTGTGTGTGTGTGTGTGTGTGTGTGTGTGTGTGTGTGTGTGTGTGTGTGTGTGTGTGTGTGTGTGTGTGTGTGTGTGTGTGTGTGTGTGTGTGTGTGTGTGTGTGTGTGTGTGTGTGTGTGTGTGTGTGTGTGTGTGTGTGTGTGTGTGTGTGTGTGTGTGTGTGTGTGTGTGTGTGTGTGTGTGTGTGTGTGTGTGTGTGTGTGTGTGTGTGTGTGTGTGTGTGTGTGTGTGTGTGTGTGTGTGTGTGTGTGTGTGTGTGTGTGTGTGTGTGTGTGTGTGTGTGTGTGTGTGTGTGTGTGTGTGTGTGTGTGTGTGTGTGTGTGTGTGTGTGTGTGTGTGTGTGTGTGTGTGTGTGTGTGTGTGTGTGTGTGTGTGTGTGTGTGTGTGTGTGTGTGTGTGTGTGTGTGTGTGTGTGTGTGTGTGTGTGTGTGTGTGTGTGTGTGTGTGTGTGTGTGTGTGTGTGTGTGTGTGTGTGTGTGTGTGTGTGTGTGTGTGTGTGTGTGTGTGTGTGTGTGTGTGTGTGTGTGTGTGTGTGTGTGTGTGTGTGTGTGTGTGTGTGTGTGTGTGTGTGTGTGTGTGTGTGTGTGTGTGTGTGTGTGTGTGTGTGTGTGTGTGTGTGTGTGTGTGTGTGTGTGTGTGTGTGTGTGTGTGTGTGTGTGTGTGTGTGTGTGTGTGTGTGTGTGTGTGTGTGTGTGTGTGTGTGTGTGTGTGTGTGTGTGTGTGTGTGTGTGTGTGTGTGTGTGTGTGTGTGTGTGTGTGTGTGTGTGTGTGTGTGTGTGTGTGTGTGTGTGTGTGTGTGTGTGTGTGTGTGTGTGTGTGTGTGTGTGTGTGTGTGTGTGTGTGTGTGTGTGTGTGTGTGTGTGTGTGTGTGTGTGTGTGTGTGTGTGTGTGTGTGTGTGTGTGTGTGTGTGTGTGTGTGTGTGTGTGTGTGTGTGTGTGTGTGTGTGTGTGTGTGTGTGTGTGTGTGTGTGTGTGTGTGTGTGTGTGTGTGTGTGTGTGTGTGTGTGTGTGTGTGTGTGTGTGTGTGTGTGTGTGTGTGTGTGTGTGTGTGTGTGTGTGTGTGTGTGTGTGTGTGTGTGTGTGTGTGTGTGTGTGTGTGTGTGTGTGTGTGTGTGTGTGTGTGTGTGTGTGTGTGTGTGTGTGTGTGTGTGTGTGTGTGTGTGTGTGTGTGTGTGTGTGTGTGTGTGTGTGTGTGTGTGTGTGTGTGTGTGTGTGTGTGGATGTTTTGATTCTTTCACAAACACAAACTGTTGTGGAAACTTTACTTTGTTACTTTTCCTGATGAAACTGAGACGTAGTTTCACTTGTTTATCTTAACTTTTGTCTTCATGTTTTTCTTGTGAAATGTTAATTATATAAAATATTATATATAAAATATGAAATATTTGTGATGTGAACAGCGACTAACGGAGTCATAGTTTGACTTTTTATGAGATCGTTTCTGTTTTGTTGATTTCTTTGCATCAGGATTTAGTTGGTAACAAACATTTGGGTCCATTGAAGCAGCAGAAACATTCTAGATAAAATCTGTTGACGAATGTTTTTCAACAGAACATGTGACGAACATGTAACTTCTCGGTTAAAACTAACGTGGTTTGAGCAAAAGAACCTGAACTTTTGTTCGATTCTTTGTATCAAAATGTTTTTCGTGTTTCTTGTCGGAAACAAACTTGGACGTCAAGAGGAACGACGACCAGCACGGTTCCATTTCAACATGTTGTTGTTTGTTTTGCGTCCAGTTGAAAGTTTGTTTGTTTGGTAACAAATGTTTCAGCTTCTTTGAACCAATAAAACAGTGGAGATGAAAACTGTAACGACTGATGTGGTTTGTTCACGTTTAATTTGGTTGAGAACAAACTTTACACCAACACATCTCACTGTCTCAACTGTGATTTGTGGAAAGAAACTAAACTTCAAGACGTTTGGTTCATTGATCTCATCGTGTCCAGTTGTAGTTTTTACTCATTTGGTTGAGAACAAATGTCACATTCTTACAATGAGCAAACAAACTTCACTGTCACTGAAAAATAATCCAGATGGAAACGACGACTAACGTTGTTTCACTTCTTCGTGTTTCGTCGACATTTTTGCGTTGATTGTAACAAACTGAACCAACAGAAAAAACAATCCAGATCACTAAGAAGATCAGAGGATAATGTCTGTAAAGTTTTAACAGGAAGCGTCATCTCGTGTTTCTGGATCTATTTTCTACTCGGATCCAAACAGTGAAGCAGCAGATTTCATGTGTTTTTAGAAAAACGAACCGTTTTTTAATAAAACCTGTTATAAACTGAGACTCAGAGGTCGAACACAGACGCCGCTTCCTCATTTCTTCTCTACGTGTTTATGTTTTTATCAGACGTTTCAGATTTTCTTCATGTCAGTTTCTTCCTGTCGAGGTCGACTGTGGATGTTGGAGCGTTTTTCTAAAACACAGACTCTCACATGTCGCTCCAACGCTGCCACAATGTCCAAAAAAAACAAAAAACATCTGAGGAGATAAACTTCCATAAACTCTGGTCATCATCACGTCCGACATCCTCCACAACGTTTCCACTGATTGCTAATTTCTATTTATACGCCACGAGGGGAAATAATGAGAAGCAGATGAGGCTGGAACGGGACGCGGAGGACTGCCCCGGTACGATGTGTGGGTTGGAGGTTCCTCGGTGACTCACTGGGTAGTCATGCGTGTTTCAACTCGTATGGTCCTAAAAAAAACCAAAAGAAGCTGCAGTGAGGGCGAAGGGAGACCCCGCCAAGACTGACGACTGCAAACAGCAGGACGTGGGTGAGAGGAGGCTAAATTTACTCTAAGACAAGTGAAGAGAGAAAGAAGAAACGTCGGCGCTGCCGATTTCACTTCATAACGAGTCAGATGAGTAAAGACGACGCGACGCAGCTGCACAGAAACAATCACATCAACGTTTAAAGACTCGACATCTGCAAACGCACGGAGGACAAACTGTTTCCTTATTTGGCTCCGGCTGGAAAACATCAAGTAAACACTGTCTTCCTGTCCGCCGCCTCCATACGGTTTAGATCTGAACGCAGACCAAGACGAAGAGGACGAGTGAAACCTGAAAAAAGAAGAGGCCTCCTATTGTTTGTGATGGTCGATGCTCAGGTTGCAGCAGTGAAAAGAGACAGGAAGCAGAGAAATGATGGAGACAAAAGAGACAAGAGAAACAAAAGTTACTGAAGAATAAAAATAACAAAGAAGAACAGAGATGTTTGTTTAAACTAAAGATTTAAACACAAACACATCACACGACACTCGCCAACGCTGCAAAAACTAAGCTGAAAACACACACACACACACACACACACACACACACACACACACACTCTTTTGTCTGGGAGAATTTCCTGGTCAGTTTGTGTTTCTGTCCGACCAACCAACTTCCACAGTGATGATCTCATCCCCCGGGGGCCCAGAGGTGGTGGAGGGTTGTTGGGGTTGTTTGGGTGGTTGGGTGGAGGTGGTGGAGGTTCGGGGGTCAGTGGACGTCCCAAGTGATAAATTCTCTGACAAAAAGCGGTGGTCAAACAACAGGACGCAGCAGCAGCAGAGGAGGAACGACGCCGTAAAAAACCAAACTGATATAACCCCCAGTTTATTATCTTTGAACAGGTGGCCATGGCTAACACACACACACACACACACACACACACACACACACACACACACACACACACTGCAATATGGAGACCATTTGCAGTTTGTCTCCTGTTGCTGCTTCAGTTCGGTGTCGACTCATAAAACCTCTGAGGTTCAACTTCCTGTGACACAACATGAAGGATTTTCTTCTTGTTGAAGAAGAAGCTAAATGTGTCAATGACCTGTAAAGTTTAACTCTTCAAGGAGAATCACAGCTAAAGAAACTGTAGGAATGTAAACAGTCACATTCAGACTACAAGCTGTTTCTACACACACACACACACACACACACACACACACCATCAACACACACACACACTCCAACAGTGATGTTTGTTCCCCAACGAGCTCAGACTCTGTAATAAACCTCAGATCAACGCGTTTCCTCCTGAAAACCTTGTTCTGGATCAATCAAGACACCAAGACCAAACTATTTTTTCATTAATTAATATATTTTCTGCATTAAAGTTAACATAGTTTTCTTTTGTGCCACCCTTTAATTTTTTCAGTAAGTATTTGATATTTTGTTATATTCAGACATGAGTAAATTTAAGACTGTCTCTTGCAATAAATATCATAAAATAATAGAGCTTCACATAATAAATATTTTTTTACAACAACAAAAAAATGTTTTAACAGACATTTTTTTTCCTTTTTCTTTTTTAAAAAATAGCCAGAATTTTTTTGTTTTTCCTCTTATGGATTTTTGAGCCAAAAAAAAAAAAAAAAAAACAAATTTACAGAAAAATAAAAAATAAAATAAAAGATGGAGAATGCCACAGAGTTCATTGAGACGGGTGGAAGGAGAAACTTATCCGACTGGGAGGAGAGATAAAATACTATGAGATGGATGTGCTTTCATTGATGCAACAACAGGAACCACTTTAGTTTTTTGTTTGAACCACACCTGCTCTGCTCTGAACAACCAGGTAACAGCTACATCATCGGCCTAAAGAGGAAGAAGATCGTCCTTCACAGATTTGGTGAACGGCAGGAAACTGCCCGACTAAAAAAAACTGAAAAAAACTAAACGGAGACTGAAGAGAAACCTTTTCTGTTTTCATGTATATAAAAAAATAGTGTTAATGAGGAACTGAGGATAGAAACATAGAAAGTTAAGGCAAACACTGGTGTGTAGAACACGTCCTGATCCAGAGAAAGAAAATCAAATAAAATAAAATTATGAGTGGTTTTCATTTCTCCTCGAGCTCCTTTAGGATCCGCAGTGATGAGGAGGAGGAGGAAGGGTGGGAGGTGCTTAGACTGTTTGATAAACATTAATTTGTGACTATCATCATCATCATCATCATCATCATCATCATCATTGTCATTAGATCCACGTGATGAGTCCTGGTCCCGGTGGATCAGGACGGTTTGTCCGGGCTCGTCGTGTCCCAGCTCTCCAGTTTGCAGTAAACAGTGTTGGAGTTCTTGCAGCGGCAGCCGGGTCTGGTGACCCGGTCGTAGCAGCGCTGGCTCGCCTTCACGCAGCCTTTCACGGGCAGGTAGCACAGCAGACAGGGGAACAGTACCGACATTAATCCCATGCACAGGAAGCGAGAGCAGCAGTGGGAACGCGACAGCGAACACGGGTGGTCGGCGCACGAGTCGCCCTCGTCGTCGTTGGAGCAGTGGTAGAAGATTCCTTTGACCAGACACATGCAGGTGCCGTGTTCCAACGCGCTGTCGGCCGAGCACAGACACTGGCCGTTACAGGCCAGACACGACGGGAGGCTCCGCGGCGCCGTGCACTCGCCGCACTTACACTTCCCACAGCGTTCGCAGATGAACTGATGCCCGGAGGACGAAACGTTCCCGGAAGCGAAGTCCGACTTCCCTTTGCTCTGCGGTTTGAGCGGCGCCTCCTGTGGTCCGGGCGGCGGCGACAGAACCTTGGGTTTGTTGGGTTTGGGTTGAGTCCGAACGGGCCGCTCCGCCCGGTGCTGCTGCTGCTGCTGCTGCTGCTGAAGGCCGGCGCCGGGCCGCGACGGCGGCGAGTGGGTCAGGAGTCCCTGCTCCGAGGAGGCGCTGCCGCTGCTGCCGGAGCTGGCGGCGCTGCCGGTGCTGGTAGAGCGGCTGAGCCCCGGCGCCCGCTGGCCCCCGGACACCAGGACCACGTGAGGCCCCGACGGACGGCGCTCATAGTTGTTGTTCACGTTAACGAGGATGACCTCGTGAGTCCGCTCCTGCTTGTCCTGGAGCCGCGGGGCCGCCCGGGGAGCCGGGGGTCTCCGCGCCACCGACGGACCCTCCGTGTACTCGTTGCTGGAGCGGATGGCCTTGATCTGGTCCAGGGACAGGATGGCGGCATGTTGGAGCTCCCGCTCGTAATCCGACCTGCGGCGGATCTCCAGGGACGGCTGCTGGATCACCACTAATGAACCGCCGGGGCCATGTTGACTTTGGAGCTCCATCTGGGGGGATCACCACTTCCGACATTCACCGTAGACTTGGCATGCATCGGAAAACCTGCCGGAGGGAGGGAGGGAGGGGGTGAGGAAGAGGAGAGAGACAAAGGAGAGGCGGGGAGGGAGGGGGAGGAGGGGAGACATCATCAGACTGAGCCAAAACATGGCAGCGCTGCAGACAAACACAAACCTGACGAACATGACGTGAAATTATCTTCATCACTGAAACAAAAACACCGAAGAAAAGTGTTTGGATGTAAAATCGATCAGTTTTCATCTGATCAACGTTTCACGACTGCTCCGTTAACTGAAGCAGGAAGAAGAAAGTTGACGATTAACGAGACTTTTCCCTTTTTTCTTTTCTTATTTTAAGGCGCTTCCTGCTCAACACGCAACAGATCTGAAGTTTGAACAGAAGCTGCAAACACTTCCCCTCCTCATTTCCATTTCTATGACTAGTTAACATTTAAATGCACCGCGGCGACGGAACGAGGACGCGATCCAAGGAGCTAAATGAGCCTCACTTAGTATTCTGTTACTACAGCGGAAAAAACACCGAGGACCCAGAGAAACAGGACAGAAGTGGAGGAAGAACAAACTTCACAGGTTGAAATTCAAAATATCAACGTGTTTAGGGAAATAAAACGGAAATTATTTTTGTTTTAATAATTTAATTTAAGCCACTCTGAACCTGCACGAGGCCAACACCGACAGTCTGCAAAAACATAAAGCCCCCCCCCCCCCAACATTATATCAACGCTTCAGTCAACAAACATGAAAACCACCAGATTTCATCCAAAAACATCGAGTTCTGTCGTTTAACAACAAACAAACTGAACCGTTTTTATTTTACGCACAAACTTTTCACTTTTTTACGCGCAACATTCGAGTTTCTTCCATAAAATCAAAATAGAATTTATATTTTAATAAAACCACTGATTAAAGGTCGAGTCCAAACACACGAGACGAAAAAACTTATGAATGAAAACAACCGCGGTGGGGGGAGGGGTGTCTGTTCCTCAGAGACACAAGGACGCAGGCGTGGATCTATCAGCTCCATCAACGGGGCTCAGCGCGATGGTTTCAACCCGCTGCGGGTCAGTGTGTGTGTGTGTGTGTGTGTGTGTTAAATTAACGTGACCGTGTTTGTTGCAGCGAAGCAGCGACTCATTTCTGCTTCTGTCGAATCGAAGCAACAAACGCGTGAAACCGCAAAATAAAAAACGCATAAAAGAGTAAATGTTTCGTACCTATAAGGAAACATCCATAACGTCGAATCCATCAAGCAGATAAACAAAAGCAAAACTCCATCCGAGACGGAAACGAGGGTCCGGTGTCCTCACAGACTCAGACGCGCTGATGCATCACGTTCACAGCCTGATAATCCAACAGCGTCTCGATCCCGTTTCACTTATTCCCTTTTTTCTCCTCTCGGTGAGTTTATGGAGGAGTTCGTCTGCAACTCCAACGGATAGAAAACACATAAATCCACGGCGGAGGTCTGATGGAGGAGGAGGAGGCCGGGGCTGGAGGAGTCCCGAGGAAGAAAAAAAATCAAGATTATTAATCCAACAGTTTCTTCTCGTTGCTGCTGCAGATCAGAGTTCGAGTTTCTGCTCCTGTGAACTTCTCGTAGCGGAGGAGGAAGAGGAGGAGGAGGTCTGCGCTCTGTGCAGAGGAGGAAGAAAAGAGCGTCGTCGGGTCGCAGACGCGGTTCGTCGGTCGCTCGGTGTCTGTGTGTCGGTGCGCGCTCTGCTGCTCCGCGGCCTCTGCAGCTCTGAATGAATGAGAGCGCACAGCTCGGTGTTTGCTCCACAAGCCAACTCCCATTGGTCATTCACTCACTGAAAAAGGATACATCGCATCCGCTCCTGATTCATTGGGCAGATGGAGGAGGCCGGGCCTCGCGGCGCAGCGCCGAGTTTAAGGTGGAGAAGAAGAAGAAAAACACTGGAATAATGATGAGTTTTATAACGTTTCTGATAAGTCACTTTACAAACACACACGTCGGAAAAATCCAAAATAAAAGCTTCAATCTAAAGATTCACCACATAGAAACATAAAAACAATAAAACGAGCTGATTTTAGGAGAATTTTAACTTTTATAATTTCAATATTCTGATATTAATTGTATTCATGTTTAACTTTAATTTAAACTGTGACGTGATTTTATTTAAAATACATTAAACATCATCAGGTTGTTTTTTTCTTTTCTCATGAATCTGAACTTTTATGCGTTTTATTATTTTCACGCGTTGGCGCGTAAAAATGATAAAATATAAGATGATGTCACGTGACTATCATGTTTCCCACCACCTGATGATGATGATGATGATGATGGATAGATGTTTGAGTGTGTCAGACTCAAAGTGGAAGTGTTTTTTTCTTTTTTTTCCAACTAGTTTTTTTTTATTTCCAGTCCACCTTAAGGAAAACGCAGCCCTGCAGCAGAGGAAAGACTCCCCCTCCTCCTCACCTCCTCACCCCCCGTCCCCCTCCCTCCCCTCTGTTCCTGACTGTCTGGTTTGATTGGTGTCGCGGATGCGCTACATCCGGATCCATGAGAAAAGGAAGTTCAATACAAAGTCAATTTATCTCTTTTCAGATGGAAAAATCCATCGTTGAATGAAGCTCAGAGACTTTTAGACTCAAACTGAAACAAAGTGGAAACAAACTCAGACACGAAACGAGTTTAGTTTGGACTTTTATACTTTATATAAAAAGCTGCATGTTGAACCGGTTCTGGTTCCAGTCCCGGTTCTGGTTCTGGTGGATCCACTCCGACACATGTCCTGGCTGCGGCTCCGCGGTCGGAAGTGCGGACGGAAATCTCACGATTACAGCAATTAGCTGATTTTCCATGGATGGATGTGATGAATCTTCCAGCCGCGGCTGTTTTTCTCCCCGTGGACAGAAAGCAGCGCCTCCCCTCCCCCCTCTAACCTCCCCCTCCTCACCCTCCTCCCCCCTCAGACCAGAGTTTAGGAGCCATCAGAGGCCGTGAAGGGGGAGGATGAGGAAGGCTCCTAATTCCTAATCCAACCATTTAATCCCAAAGAAACACGAGTCACGTTCACATTAGAGGAAGTTTCACTATAAAAAGTTGTTTTTACAAAAAAAAAAAAATCTTGTGCAAAATGAAACAAATGAAATGAACAGATCCAGTTTTCTGAACTAAAACAGACAAAAATTTAAATATAATTTATTTAAATTCAACATCTGCACCAAAGTTTAATAAACAACTTCAACGTTTTAACTTTTTCTCTGCAGATTTAAACTTGTTTCCATCAGTTTTTCTGCAGAAGAAAAAATATTTTAGCTGCAAAAAGAAAGAAAAAGAAAAGAAGAGACAGAAATAATGAAGATATGAAATAAACTAACACTGTCCTGGTTCCTCTCATCGCTTCATTTTATTTCAACACATTTTGTTTATGTGTTTGTAAAATAAGAAACTTTAAATTCTATAGTATAACTTCTCTTCCTCTACTGTGGTTTGGTGACGTGGTGTCAGAAGAAGCCCAGGCCGCTGTGTCTCTGCTGATAGTTGATGTACGACTGGATGAGAGCGTCGGGGATTCGAGGCTTCACAGCGTCCAGAGCCGAGTGGAAATGTCTGGCCTCGACGTGCTGAGCTTTGATGTCGTGTTGTAAGGCCAGCAGGGCGGCCTCTCTGCATACTGCTGTTATCTACGACAGGAAACAGACACACAGAGTGAGCGGCGGCGGCGGCGGTCACAGGCCCGTCGACCTCAGATGACGGACACATGAGGGTTGGACGTGTGACGGTGACAGAGAACAGCTTTAATTATCTCTTTATCTACTCAACATGAACACAACTGAGTTTAACCTCCAAATCCACAAACACACAGTTTCACTGCAACATGTGATCAACAGTTTGACACTAAAACGGCAGCAGCTGGTCACTAGGGGGCGCTGCCACCAGGTGACGTTACATTCAACAGTAAATGTTGTTAAAACTTCAACATTTAATTTGTAACTGGAGGTTTGTTTGAAGTTTCAGACACTTTAACTATCTACAGTTTAATTATGTTTCCTGTAAAATATCATTAGCTTTAGTGCTAATGAGCCTTTAGCTGCTAGTTAGCATGTCATGTAGCAAAGTTGCTAATGGGAACTTGTGGTTTGAGTTATATTTCAACAAAAATTAGACTTTTTAAATTAATGCTCAGGGTTGTTAGATACTTGACTGTTGGGGAGGTTAATGTTAGCTAACGTCAGCTAACGTCAGCTAACGTCAGCTAATGCTAGCTAATGTCACCTAATGTCAGCTAATGTTAGCTGACGTTAACTGATGTTAGATAAATAGATGTTTCAGATGGTCGTCATTTGATTCATTGAACATAAACAGTTAAATTTTGTTTGGTATAAAACATATTTGTTGTAGCAGTTAGCACGTAATTTAGCAAAGTTGTTGTTGGGAACAGATTAGACGAGGTTTGTTAGTTTCTTGACTATTATGGAGGATAATGTCAGCTACTGTTGGCTGATTTTAGCCAACAGTAGCTGTAGATATATTTCTTTGTATCACATCAGCTGGTCACTAGGTGGCGTTGTCATGATCTGACGTCATATGAACCATAAATAAACCAGAGTCTCCTCGTCCCTCAGTTTGTCTCCATGTAACAACATAACAATGTAACATGTTGTTAAACAGTTTTATTTAAACTGGGTGTGAATACGTTTACTTCTACACTTGCACCTGAAGCTGCTGGAAACAAGTGAACATCATGAACGTTTTAATAAAAACTGGTTCAGTTGATTGAATCATGTTCATCTCAGACGATTTGTTCTTAATAAAATTCCTGGTTTCCTGTGATGTCACCATCTTCAGGTTAAACTAACAGATTATTTTCTCCTGTTTTAACGAGACGTTTCTGATCCGTCGTGTCTTCGTTATGCGACGAAGAGGAGAAGGAGCAGGTGACCTCTGAGATCCTGTCAACGCCACAGTGGTGACTCACTTCCCAATCGGTGGCGGTGACGGCAGATGAAGGCCAGGTTTCCTCCTCGTTGCGGCGCCACCTCCTCCTCCTCAGTACAAACACACCTTCCTCCAACGAGAGGAAACTCTTCACCCGTACGATGCTGATATCAGCAGGTTAACGGGACACGAGGTCGTGTGATTATTAATATTGAACAGTGACAGTTTGATGCAGAACAAGACGTCAACGACAACAACAGAAGCATCAACAAGCTGAGAAACTGAGAAATCATCTGACTTTCAGAAAAGTTTTTAGAACTTTAGAGAAAATTACTACACAAACAATTACTACTGAAGCACGAGACCAGGATTATCACTGATAAAACATCGACCGGTGGTTTTTCTCTCATGAAGTTTAAAACACATTGTTGAGTCTTTCATCTATTGCATCTAAATTCACAGCTACATGTTTCTGTGTCTGTGTTTATGCTCTAAACATACGACCTAACAAGTGTGCAACAAATTCTTTGGCTAATTTTTAGCGGCCGAGCTAAACTAGAAGATGTATTAGCTCATGTAAAGAAAGCTACTTTTCATCTGAGCTTCCTCGTTTCGACCGTAACATAACATGAAGCTCGTTGTCTCGTTCTGAATCGAACAGGACGAAGTTTGTTTGTTATTTTCAAATTGTCTTGAAAGCAGCGTCGTCTTGTTTTACTTGTTACCGGCGTCAGAATTTATTACTGAAAATAGATTCAATGTTTTCTTTCTTTTGTTGCTGTTATTAACACTTATGATGCTCCGCTGCCCCTAGTGGTCGATAACCACAACCTTCAATAAGTTTATCTGACAGATGATTGGATCTGAGCTACTGTAAATTACCACCTCTAGCGCCGCCTATCTGCTCTATTTATAACGTCCATAAAATGATAATTTGTCGTCAGTGACTTTTATTTTTCTGCAGGAAATGAAGCGACGTGACATTGAAACTTCGTCTGTTAATAAACTCAGAGTTTCAACTAAAGTCTGAGCTGCTAAAGAAATGTTATCATTTCATTTGTATAAAACATAACAAAACGTTGTCGTGACGTCTCTGGGTTCAGTCACGTGACCGTCGTGGAGTTTTTCAGAGCTGCACAGTGAAATGAGAGGAGACGGTTGTTGGACGGAGCTCGGCTCAGACAGGTGCTCTGCAGATGTCAGGATGTGAGGCCTGTTTTCCCCCTTCGTCCTCCTCTTCTTCTTCTTGATTGAAGAAGCAGCATAAACACACGAGGTCGAGTTCATTCCCGACAAAGGTTTCTCGTGGTTCAACTGGTTCGTGTCGTGACAGTAACGACGACGTGAAGGAACGATGAGTCTCTAAGAAACTAGCGTCAACAGGAAGAGACAAACGCTGCGGCACAATCACAGCCAGAGACGTCACAGTCTCATGATTCAGTGGTTCATAATTATCTGCTTGTTTACTTCCACAACAGCCGCCGGTCGATTCACACAGACCTCCACATTCACGGTCTCTGGGTTTATGAGTCGGTCTGTGAAACGATCAACAAGTCGAGTGTTTGCCCTCGAAAAAAACACCAAGCCACAAAGACAAACAGGCCGAGCCAAAGAGCCGGTGTGTTCGTAAACGTGAAGGCATTCCTCGCTACGAGCCAACGCCCCCCCACCACCGCCTCCAGCACCAGCACCACCTTGATACCCTCAAACAGCAGCTCCAACCCCCTGAACGCCGGCCCCAACGTCCTGAGACTCAACCACAGAAACATTCAACTGTAAATGTATAGAAACGAATGAATAAATTATACATCTCTTTCTTTTTTTTCTGTCTGCAGACATTATTTTTCATTCCCTTCATAAATTACATCAACAATCACTTAAATATCAGCGGTGGTGGAGCTGATGCAGCAGCAGCAGCTGATCTCTGGTGAAGTGGGCGAACTGAGCCGAGCTGAGAGTTTCCCGGAGGAGGAACGAAGCCGTTGTAAAAAAAAAAAAGCAGCAGTAATCATCAAGAAGCTCTCAGTTTAGAGTCGGGATAAAAAGCTGCTGACTCAAGAGGTGGAGGTCTGATCCTGAGTCAGACGAAGACGGAGGATTTGATGATGAAGCAAAATCTGCACAGTGAGTTTGTTCATTGAAGCTTCAGATTTAATCAGTAAAAAGTGACAAACATTGAGACTTGACTTGAGATGATAAAACCATGAAAACTGCTCTAGAGTCAGTTTCATTTCACGTTTCTCGTCTGAACCTTTAGTTAAAAATGTTGTTGAATCTTCATGTGACGTGTTTGTGACGTTCAGTCGAACCTGAGGTTGATTATCACAGCTCTGATCTAAAACAAACAACTGTTATGTTTTATTTCCTCGAGGCTCCAAAATGTTGTGACTTTGAGTTTCGTACGATTCTCAACATTCATCCACCTACAGAGACGTGTTTCTTCTGTTAGAAACAAACCTGATGAACTTTTCCTCCTCAGTTTCCAGAACGTGGAGTCACCACACGTGGACCCGCTCTGGTCCAGTTTTAGTTTGTTTTCTTGTCTCTTTCCACTAATTTACAGACTCTAATTTACATGCTCTGTTGTATTTTTTTTTTGATCACATTTTATGTTTGATTATTAACAACTTAATAAATATGTGTAAACTTTAATTAATGATTCACTGATTTTTTATAAAAGTAACAAAACTTAAACCGACACAACAAAAACTGTTGATGCCACAGTGACTTTTAAAGTCGACTGGTCAACGTACTTGACTCTGCAGCTACGACTGCACAACTTAGACACGTATAAACATATATATATTTACATATATAGTGTGGCCCCGTTGTGTCTGTGAGGTCTTGTTGGTTTTGTAAAATAAGTCACAGGAACTTTAACGACTCAGAGGAAATTAGAACGAAGGAAACGAGATCCAGAGAAAAATAAGAAGTGAAGCAGGAGGCTGAAGAAACAACCTGGCACTGGTTAATTACCAGAACATGAAACTAATATCTAATGTTTATGAGGAATAAAGGAATTTAAGATGCAAATCAATTAATCAATAAATATCAATCAAGTGTTTAACTATAAACTAACATCTTTCAACTGTTGTTTTCTGCAGAAAGTCAAAGAAATTCCCTGCAAATCTGCAGAAAATGAAACAATAAACACGAAGCTGAAGTGGAAACTTCAACAACTAAATGTTGATCTGAACATGAACTTCTGATTCCCAGAAGACGACGACGAGCTGCTCAGTGTGATGAAGATAAACCTGGAGGAGGAGGAGCAGCTACATACCAACGTCCTCAGGTCAAATCCGTCTCTACTCTTTCGTTTCCTCGTTCAACAAAGCTGCTCAGTTTGTATCAAACGTCCTTAATGAAGCGTTTGTTGCAGCAGATCCACTGGACTCAGACTGAGTGTTTACATCAATCCAGCCTTGTGTCTACACCCCCCACCTCCTCCCCCACCTCCTCCTCCCTGCTTCACCTCCTCACACACAAACGACCACATTTACAGCAGCGGCCTCCCCCCTCCTCCCCCTCCTCCCCCTCCTCAGCACTTTCCCTCCCACACTAAATCTCCTAAACACACACACACAAACACACTGCACTTGCTCCTTTAAAACATGTTGCATTGAACAGACATGTGCATCAACACACGTGAGGTTCAGAACATGTTCACGTCTGTAAACAGACGACGTCCTGAACACGACCAACACACGAAGCTGAACGTTCAGTCCATTACGTATAAACTCTGGTTTCTAGATCAATCAATGTCAAGATCAGAGCAGATCAATCAACTGATCAATCTGTCGTTAATAATCAATATCATCTATGTGTGTTGTTCCTCAGGGCAGACGACTGGGTCCTCTGATGTTTCACAGCTTCATCATGTAAAACGACGCAGGACTCAATCACTTTCTGATCAACTGACTGATCAATAAACTTTCATCACAGTTTGTTGTCAAAGATAAAGTTCATGTTTTTTTCTGCTGAAAAACAAAATAAATTTGCTACAAAAAAATCTGCAAAAATAAACAAATAAATGATCAGATTAATAACCAGACATAAATCTATAATGAACAGCTCCACATTTATGAGACTGTCCCTGGCTCTAAGACGCAGAAGGAGGAGGAGGAGGAGGAGGAGGAGGAGGAGGAGGAGGAGGTGGGGGTGGTGGGGGTGGTGGGGGTGGTGGGGTAGAACCAGAAATCAAACGTTTCATCCTCTGAAGTGAAAAGAGGAAGTTTCTGCAGTGACAAGTTTGAGCCAAAAGAAACAAGTTGTGACCACAGAACTGAGTTGACAACCGACAGTTAAAGGGTTAAAGTCAGAGACGACGATGGAAACATGAAACATGAAACATGAAACATGAAACATGAAACATGAAACATGAAACATGGCTCCTGATCAGAAATAGACTGAGAGAGAGAGAGAGAGAGTGTGTGTGTGTGTGTGTGAATCCAGATTCCATAGAAACGTCTGGTGATGATGAAAATACGACGACTTCTTTTCTCTACGTTTCAGCTCTGACACGATAAAGACAAAGATTTTTATTTATTAAATCTGCTGCTTATATATTGATACATTTATATGTTGATACATTTATATGTTGATACATTTATATGTTGATACATTTACACAGATCAAACTCTGTCTCCATCAAACTTATGTTATATTTCATTGTGTTTGTGTCCAAATCAAACAGCTGAGACACAAAAACACTTTGACCTTTGATTCATTTACTGAAACAACAGATGATTTAATTTACTGTCACGTCTTTGACAGAAAAGATCAGTTCATCAATAAAACATTACAAACGTAGGAAAACGATAAACAGCAGTTTGTTCTTCGAGGCTGAAGACGAACGTTACATTTAACTATTAGAAGATATTGTTGTTGTTGTTGTGACACATGATAAACCACCACATGAAGTTAAACAGTGAATTTGTCTCAAAGTGGAAAAACTTTAATAATTTCTACGTCGTCTTCACACCTCCAGTTCTGTTTTGGAGTAACCAGTGTGGGATCACACCTGTGTAAAGGTGTGTGTGTGTTGAGTGTGTGTGTTGTGTGTGTGTGTGTGTGTGTGTGTGTGTGTGTGTGTGTGTGTGTGTGTGTGTGTGTGCAGACCAGCGCAGTGGGGCCTTTCCTCTCCTTTAAGGGCATATTTGTCCTCGCCCGTTAATCAGGCGAATGAAAGCTGCACATTCTCTGAGGACCTGAGGAAGCAGCGACGGGATATTTACCAAACACACCCACCATGAAGTGACCTACTCCACTGTACCTCACTGTGTGTGTGTGTGTGTGTGTGTGTGTGTGTGTGTGTGTGTGTGTGTGTGTGTGTGTGTGTGTGTGAGAGATGTCAGGGCAGGTAAATCTCCACCTGGACAATCAGCCTAACTCAACATAAACTCAACTGTTCCACTGATTCTGCTTCATTTACAAACCTGACGACATCATCATGTTTAATAAATCAAATCTAACTGGTCTGATTAAGATGACGACGATGATGATGATGATGATGATGATGATGATGATGATGATGATGAAGATGAAGATGATGAAGATGATCTGAGTCAGGTTCCTTTTTAAAAAGTGTCATGACCAGTGCTTTATCTTTTTATGTTTATATTTTCTCTGTGTCATTTTGTGAAGACATGATGTTATAATTAGTTTCTGATAATCTTGTTAGCATGCTAGCTGGTTAGCATGCTAGCTGGTTAGCACGCTAGCTGGTTAGCACGCTAGCTAGTTAACATAAACATGATGCTAATTTTCACAAACTAAACAGATGATGATGATAAATCTTCTACAAGGCACAGATCTGTCTGATTATTCACACGAAGAAGAGATGAGGTTATAAAACATCTCAGACATGCAGGCTGTGGCTAGCTGGTTAGCATGCTAGGTAGTTAGCATGCTAGCTGGATAGCATGTTAGCTGGTTAGCATGCTAACTTCCTTGACAGCAGCAGAAATAAAACAAGTGTTAACATCAGCGATCAAAGGAAGTTTTCTCTCAACTAGTTAAAAAACAGATGCTAACGCTAACAACATTAGCTACGTAGCAACAGCAGCTTCATTAATTAGAACATGAAGCTCATTAAAACTGGAACTGATCAATGAAATTAATCAATATCAGTCCCAATATCACGGTACGACTGTTTCCTCTTCATGTGTCTTTGTAACATGATGTAAACTTCACAGCTTCAGACACAAAATAAATTTCCGTTTTTCATTAATTTGTAACTTTCAGAGTCTTTAACCTCCAGGAGTTAAACTGTAGATTTAAACGTTTGTTTGTTTCTAGTTTTCTTCTTCTTTCCTCTATAATTTAACATCTTTCTCTTTCTTTCCTCTGACTTTTTTTTTCTTTGTGAAGCCAAAAGAAACAGTTCAGCTCGTTCGTTCCTGTCGACTCATATTTCTCGAGGAAAAGTTCAATTTGTGTCAACGTCCTCACACATAAACCACATAAAAGTGCTTCTATAGAAAAAGTTCAGGACAGATCGGAGCCGTTTCTTCTCCGGCGATGTCGGTTTCATCACCGCATCTGAGGGAACATTTCATCTTTTCACCTTTAACCTTTGAAACCAAATGTTTCGGTTTCAGACGTGTGAACAATTCTCCGACGATGTCTTTGATAGAAAATAAAAACATCACGTTGTTTCATCAGACTCGTGAAACGTCGACACGTTCACGTTGTGTTGATGCATTTTTTTCTCTGTGATAAAAATCTTTACAACAACAAATAAAGACTCATAAATCAGAGAAACGACCACAACAGGTGTTGGAAACATTCGTCTTTGTCTCAGATGTTGTCGTTTTTCCTTCTGTGATCAAACTGATAACGTGGAGTTTTGAGATCTGAGTGAACATGAAGCGTCTCGTTGACGTCAGGACGTCGCTCGATCGTTGAATAAAAACACTGAACTGGTCAAACGTCATCGCCATCGAAGCCACAGAAACCTGAACATTTCTGTCGTGTCGCGGTTCGTCTGATGAAACTTCATCAGGTTTTTATCTTTTTATCTTTTTGTCAGAAGCTGCTCTGATCACGTGATCTGAGTCATTGTTCATCAATCAAAAGTCAGAGAAACAGACGGATTTTAACGAAACTATCAGATGATAAAATGTTTTTATCGTATCATTACAGAGATAATTAATGTCTCAGTCTCAACGCAACATTAAACCAACCAATCACAGACGAGGAGACGATAAAGCTGATTGGCTGTTTCATCACCAAGGTTTTAACTTTTTAGTAAAATAAATATAATTAACGTCTTTGTAAACATGTATTTGTCTTGTCTCACTATGTTTAGATCTTAACTAAATGAAAATTAAATAATAATAATGTTTAAATCATTTGTTTCATTGTATTTTGTTCAATCAATCAATAAATAAATATGATGTTATTTGATTAAATCTAAGATTGAACGTCTGAGATAAAATTAGATTCTGTTTAAAACATAAGAGTTTTTAACTTCGAGTCCAAACGACAGAATGAAATAAAAATTAGTCCTCCAGGTTTTTTCCTGTCGGGACTTGATCATAAACACAGAGACGCTGGAGGAGGAGGAGGAGGAGGAGGAGGAGGTGATGGAGAAGAGGTGAAGCATCACTTGTTCCTTCAGGTTAAAACTTCATGTGTGTGTGTGTGTGTGTAACCAGGTGTCTCTGCAGGAAGACGATAAGTTTCTTGCTCTGAGACGACAATAACGGCGTCCTCCTGACTGACCTCCAACCTTCACCTCCTCCTCTTCATCTTCATCTTCCTACAGCTTCTTCCAAATGTCTGAAATCTCAGGAATCTAATAAAACTCCAGCTTCATGTCGTCGTTCTGACACTGAAACGTTCAGTCACGTTCACATGTGACCATGTGACAGGTTTGATCCATGAACAAACAGGAAGTCAAAGACTTGAGCTGCAGCTTCTTGTTTCAGTAAATTATAATAATCAGTCGTTTGAAACGTTTTTGACGTTTGTTCATTTTAGATGAATTAAATGAGGACGTTGAGGACGTTGAGGACGTTGAGGATGTTGAGGACGTTGCGGACGTGAAGACATGAAGACGTGAAGACGTGAGGACGTGAGGACGTTGAGGACATGAGGACGTGAAAACATGAAGATGTTGAGGACTTGAAGACGTGAGGACGTTGAGGACGTTGAGGACGTTGAGGACGTGAAGACGTGAGGACGTTGAAGACGTTGAGGACGTGAAGGCATGAAGACATGAAGACGTTCGGACGTGAAGACGTTCGGACGTTGAGGACGTGAAGACGTGAAAACATGAAGACGTGAGGACGTTGAAGACGTTGAGGACGTGAAGACATGAAGACGTGAAGACGTTCGGACGTTGAGGACGTGAAAACATGAAGACGTGAGGACGTTGAGGACGTGAAGACGTGAAAACATGAAGATGTTGAGGACGTTGAGGACGTGAAGACGTGAAGACGTGAGGACGTTGAGGATGTTGAGGACGTTGAGGACGTGAAGACGTGAGGACGTTGAAGACGTTGAGGACGTGAAGACATGAAGACGTGAAGACGTGAGGACGTTGAAGACGTTGAGGACGTGAAGACATGAAGACATGAAGACATGAAGACGTGAGGACGTTGAAGACGTTGAGGACGTGAAGACATGAAGACATGAAGACATGAAGACGTGAGGACGTTGAAGACGTTGAGGACGTGAAGACATGAAGACATGAAGACGTGAAGACGTGAGGACGTTGAAGACGTTGAGGACGTGAAGACATGAAGACATGAAGACATGAAGACGTGAGGACGTTGAAGACGTTGAGGACGTGAAGACGTGAAGACGTGAAGACGTGAGGACGTGAGGACGTTGAGGACATGAGGACGTGAAAACATGAAGATGTTGAGGACTTGAAGACGTGAGGACGTTGAGGACGTTGAGGACGTTGAGGACGTTGAGGACGTTGAGGACGTTGAGGACATGAAGACGTTCGGACGTGAAGACGTTCGGACGTGAAGACGTTCGGACGTTGAGGACGTGAAGACGTGAAAACATGAAGACGTGAGGACGTTGAGGACGTGAAGACGTGAGGACGTTGAGGACGTGAAGGCGTGAAAACATGAAGACGTGAGGACGTTGAGGACGTGAAGACGTGAGGACGTTGAGGACGTGAAGGCGTGAAAACATGAAGACGTGAGGACGTTGAGGACGTTGAGGACGTGAAGACGTGAGGACGTTGAAGACGTTGAGGACGTGAAGACATGAAGACATGAAGACGTTCGGACGTTGAGGACGTGAAGACGTGAGGACGTGAAGACGTGAGGACGTTGAGGACATGAACTGAAGAGGAAATGAAGCGGAGCAGCTTGACCAATCGCCGCGCCGCTGATTTACGACGAACGTTGAACACGACGTTCTGAGTCGAACACGATGACTAACTCGCTCCTCTGTTAGAGACTCGTCCACTAATATATATCAAATATGTGAAAAACATCACGTTTGTTTGTTTCGCTCTTTAAGTTTCACATCCAGTTTATTTATGCTCATTTTCTAAAACATCATCTACATTTAAGTTAGTTGAAGAAGTGAAGCCGCAGTTTGAACATTTGTCTCTTTTTCTTATAAAACTAGAAAATGTTTTGTTGTGATCGACACGAGACGGTGAAACAAACTCAATCCTTCAGATTAGTGAAGAGAAACATGTTGTGTTTGTTGTTTATTTGTTTACTTGTTGTTGTTTGTTCGTCTCTTAACCTCTGAATTATCTGCAGCTCTTTCTCTTTCTCTCGTGTCTGGATCCCGTTTGCTCTGCGAACTTCCCCCGTGTGATCAGAGGAGTTTAAAGTTTCATCTAATCTAAGGTGATCTATAGCGCTGGTATGTCAAATATAATACGTGCGCAGGTGAGACCCGGCTCCGTTTCCCACCTCTGAACTCTTATCGGCTCCTCTTCGGCACGTCGGCTGAATTTTTGTGGAGTTTCAAGAACTCGACGGCAAGTGACTGCAAACCTCCATTCCTCAGATGAGACACTACACCAGAAACCCCGATGTCAAACACAACACCTGATAGCTGGGGATCGGTTTCTGCTGCATACCTCCTCCAGGTGTCCGGGGGCGGAGGGGGGGTCCTATAGATAATAACCTCCATGTGCCCCGAGAAGAAAATAACGTCACATCGACACTTTCACACCTTCAACATGAAAACTACAAGAAACTAAGAAAATGAATGAGGTTTATTTATTAGAAACTGGTTGTTTTCAGGAAAATGTGCAAAAAAAATCTTCTAATTATTTGATTTAATAAAAAAACATATAAAAAACAAGATGAATCTGCATCGAGTCGACACTTTGTTCTTTTCTTTTCTGATGTTTGATTCAGACGTTTTTAGATAAATAGAGCGAAGCATCGTCTGTAAATCTGCTTTTAAACAATCGATGGTTGAATCAAAGTGAAAGTTGTTGAGATGTTACAGACGTCTGACGTCAAAGGTCAAAGGTCAGAGTGACAGGAAATTGATCAGGACGAACCAGAAATAAAAAGTTGTTTGTTTCTAACAGTTTGTTGGCGTTGTTTGGTTTATTTACTAGAAACTGGTTGTTTTTAGGAAAACGTGCAAAGAAAAGTCTTCAAATTATTTATTCTAGTTTAAAAAACATAAAAATATTGATGAATCAGTGTCGAGTCAACACTTTGTTTCTTTCTGAAGTTTGATTCGTCTGTAAATCTGTGAAAAGAGAAACTGAATCAAACTGGATCCTGAGAGACTCCACATCCTGACAAACGTCTGATTAACACAAAAAATCAAGTTGTTTCTTCCTGATGATCGAGACGTGAACGCGTGAAAGTGACGGTTTCTATGGCAACGTTTTGTTTTCTGATCGATCGATTGTTGAATCAAAGTGTCAAAAAGTTCATAAAAAGTTGATCGAATGTTTGTTTCTATCAGAAGAAACGTGTCTGTTCATGGATGTTGTCTCTAGAAACAAATGTTAAGAAATAAATGAAACTAAAGAAACTTAAAGTCACAACGTTTTGGATTCAGCTTCATCACTCAGACTTACACAAAGACTTGTTGGTTGGATGCAGTGTTGTCATGACGATTATAAACCTTCTTCATTTCCTGATGTTGATTCAACCGCCGTCTTTTATTCTCACGTTCTCCGTTAGAAACAAACAGATAAATGAATCAGTTCACTCACCTCTGCTCCCGAGTATCTGTCGGTCCGAGTCACCAACTCGTCCACTGACACGTTCTCAGCAACAGGAATGTTTCTGAACTGGAGACAGAAGATTTCACGTCTCGTTGCAGCGTCGGGAAGAGGAACGTAGACGATTCTGTCCAGACGACCGGGACGCATCAGAGCCTGAGGACGGAGGAAGAGAAGATCATCTCTGAGACTGTGACCTTTGACCTCCTTCCTCAAACCAAACTGTCCACTTTGAGTTTTCTACTGATCAAACCCCCACATCATGTTCATCACGTGTTCATCACATGTTCATCAGACGTTTGGTTTGAAACTAAAAGTATCAGAGTCGATGTGACTTAACGTTTCGTTTCAGATGTAAAACGACGTCGACCAGACGGGAAGTCAGAGGATCAACGGACACGAAGGAAAGAGACTCAACTGTGATTGACGGTTGATAAATAAAACATCTGATCAAACTGATGATCAACAACATGAAGACTTTTATTTTCTGCACAGAAACGTTCAACAAGACAAAACTCTCATTTTAATCAAGTTTAACCTTATTTTCACCTTCAAAATAAAACAATCTGATGACAAAACTTTAAACAAAAAAAACTTAAACCACTGTTGGTTTTTAATTGTCCCAGTTTCACTTTGTTTTCACTTCTACTGTCGTGTCACCACCAATTTACCAACCTACTACTTTATTTCCTTCAAACCGACGTTAAATGACGTAAAACGTTAAACTGCTGCAAAACTACGAATCTACTGAAGCGTCTGGTTCAACTGTATTGATCAGGATGAGCCAATCAGCCAATCAGTTCCTTCCAGTGTTTCACAGTGAAGTTAAAGTTGTATCACATCAGAACCTTTACCTAACCTTTAGTTATTGATAACAAAGTGATCGATCAGATGATCCAGACACCAGCTGAACTTTTGATCAAACTGTTTTCGTGTCTTGACGTTAAAACTTCAGTTTGATGTTTTTATTATTTCCTGATTCTTCTACTGAAGCAACAGTCACTTTCCTGCTCTTTTATCTGTGTCTTTTTTCACTGTGTATATGGAATATGAGAGGATGGAAACTGGAGACAAAAACATTAGTATCTACCCTGAGGTAACCACAACAGAGCCACGGCTGACAAAGGAGCAGTGGATCATGAGAGGAAATGTTGGTTTTTTTTAAGTCCTCGAGATTCTTCCACCGGTTTCTGACGAAGCTTGGACAGGAAAAACGTCACGAAGAATCAGACGTTTGACTCAAATCAACTTCAGGGTTTTTAACTCAATTAAAATCATTTAACTTTACAGTTAAAGTCAAGAAGAAGAAGAAGAGTCGAGGAAGTTGATTTGAAACTTCCTCGACTCTTCTTCTAAACTGTTAAACAACACGTGGGAGATTGTTGTCGACTTTCTGCTGACAGGTCGGTGTGTGTGTGTGTGTGTGTGTTACAATGTGTGTGTTACAGTGTGTGTGTTACAGTGTGTGTTACAGTGTGTGTGTGTTACAGTGTGTGTGTTACAGTGTGTGTGCTACAGTGTGTGTGTTACAGTGTGTGTGTTACAGTGTGTGTGTTACAGTGTGTGTTACTGTGTGTGTTACAGTGTGTGTGTGTTACAGTGTGTGTGCTACAGTGTGTGTGTTACAGTGTGTGTGTTACAGTGTGTGTGTGTTACAGTGTGTGTGCTACAGTGTGTGTGTTACAGTGTGTGTGTTACAGTG
The DNA here is from genome assembly GCA_016801845.1 of Polydactylus sextarius. Taxonomy (NCBI): domain Eukaryota; kingdom Metazoa; phylum Chordata; class Actinopteri; family Polynemidae; genus Polydactylus; species Polydactylus sextarius. The sequence continues at coordinate 25,558,531 of CM028930.1, read as the reverse complement.
TGTGTGTTGTTTGTCACACCAGGCCGACGGTGGCCGTGCTACAGACGACATCGTGCCAGCGACACTTCCTGAGTTTCTCTCCCTGGAAATATCTGACGGCTTCATGCCAACACAAACCTGCTGACCCCCGGCTAAACAATACACACACACACACTGTAACACACATGAACACACGCTGACAAACAAACACAAACTCTCTTTGGCTCGTTTTTTTTTTTTTCATTTCAGATCCATTTTTCGCCGCCTGCGACTCTCAGACTGTTAAACTCATCTGACTGCCCTGGAGGGAAAGAAAGAAAAGCTTTTTATTTTTTTCTTTCCTCTCAGCGAGAGCAGGGGGCCCATCCATCACTTAACAAGATACACTTCCTGTTCTCAAGGATCCAGAGGAGGAGGAGGAGGAGGAGGAGGAGGGAGACCCCGAAAGACAAATACTTGGCTTGGCATGTCGGGCGAGTGTTGACGGGCTCTTTTAGTTCCACCTGAAGTTTTAGAGGCAAGAAAAGTAAAAAAAAATGTGACAAACGTCTGAGAACTTGTTGTTTTAACTCGACGCTGCAGCTACAATGTGATTCAAGCTTCTTTACACTCGAGAAGTTTTATCATAATTAAAGTTCTAGTTTCAGTTTGAACTGATCCGGGGTCGATGTGCATCAGTTGATCAAAACTTCGGTCTGAGCCAAGTTTCTCTGTCGATAACAACAGGAATCATTCCAGAAGTGATTAACTAACGACAGACAACTTCCTATCGGCCGCAGCCGCTGCCCGAGCCCCAAGGAATGCTGGGAATCTTCCTCCTCGCAGCGTCAACACATTCCTGACCTTCGCTGTGACTCGAGACTTCGTCTGTAAACTGTTTACAAACCGACGCCTCCGCAAAAAACTGGAGATTTATTCTTAGACACAGGAGGTGAAATTAAGATCAGATCTGTGTCGATGCTACAACGCTACAAGATGCAGCTGCAGCTTCACGTCAAAAAAGAAATAAAAGGAAACTCTGATTCTGACATGATGACCAACTTCTTCCCTGGTCTAATCTGTTTCTTTGTTTTTTGTTGCAGCTTTTCTTGTCTTTTCTATTTATTTGATTTTCTGATTATTTATAAGACGACAGCAGCATCCGTCGCCTCAGGAGACGCGAGTTGACTTTGTTCTTTCACCTCGATGTTTCCTGAACCTGTCGGGTCACAATCCTCAGAGGCCACGAGTCACAGCGACGAGAGACGATGACAACAGGATTCATGAAAACATGTAGAGACTGATGGGAACTGAGCTACCAGAGAGGTCACAGAGGTCACGATGTTTGGTTTGTTATCAATTAATAAACGACATGTTTGAGTTAGATGAGTCGTGTCTGCGTCATCTTCTGTTTCCAGACGACAACGTCACGTTGGACGAAGTTTCGCTCAGTTTGAAGACAAAACAAACTCGTCCTGCAGCCGAGGACACGTGGATCTGCAGCTTTGAATGTGAAAGTGATTACCATACGTCACTGCACATCACACACACTACGAAATTAACCTCTGCATTTAATCCACCACTCAGTGAGCAGGGGGCAGCCTGGACAGCACCCGGAGACGGTACCTTGCTCAGCGGTACCTCAGTGGGACCTGGTAACTGGTGGATTCAAACCTGGGACCTTCCAGACCCAAGACCGCTTCCATTGGCCACCAGGCCACCACTGCCCAACAGCAACTGTTGAACAGACGAGGTTTCATCATGCAGGACAGTTCTGGTCGAGGGAGTTGATGATGTTTCAGATGTTGATGCACAAACTCAGACGTGTTCAGTGTCGTGATCTGAGCAAAATAAAGTCAAACTTCTCAGTTTCTGTTGGTTTTTGTTCGAAGTTTCACAACAGTCGAGGTTTAAAAGTAAAACACAAAATCATCCTGAACCAAAAGAGGCTGAAGGACGATGGTGATATTTTGTTTAAATCGCGTTAAACTTCTTTGTTTTGTCGTTGTCGTGTTTTTTGTTGTTTTTATTTTGCAGTTTTACAGAATCAGACGTCAGGTGAAGGAGCAGCAGCTGCGTCAGGCTCCTTTTGGTTATTGGGGAAGGAGGGTGAGGCGGGGGTGAGGTGTGGGTGAGGTGTGGGTGAGGCGTGGGTGAGGTGGGGGTGAGGTGGGGGTGAGGGGTGGGTGAGGGGGGGTGAGGGTGGGTGAGGGTGGGGGTGGGGAGGGGGGTGAGGTGTGGGGGTGAGGGGTGGGTGTGGGTGTGGGGTGAGGTGTGGGGTGAGGTGGGGGGTGAGGGTGGGTGTGGGGGGTGGGGGTGTGGTGGGTGGGGTGTGGGTGAGTGAGGTGGGTGGGGGGGGGGTGAGGCAGGGGGTGGGGGTGTGGGTGTGGGGCAGGGGGTGGGGTGTGGGTGAGGCAGGGGTGAGGCAGGGGTGAGGGGGGGTGAGGGGGGGGGAGGGGGTGTGGGTGAGGTGTGGGTGAGGCGTGGGTGAGGTGTGGGTGAGGTGGGGGTGAGGTGTGGGTGAGGTGTGGGTGAGGTGGGGGTGAGGCAGGGGTGAGGTGGGGGTGAGGCAGGGGTGAGGTGTGGGTGAGGCAGGGGTGAGGCAGGGGTGAGGCGTGGGTGAGGCGGGGGTGAGGTGTGGGTGAGGCAGGGGTGAGGCGGGGGTGAGGCGGGGGAGTGCTCATGGCCTCACCCCTACGGCTACAGCTGCCCTGGGGGGGCAGAGATAAAGTCCCAGAATGTGTCAAAACAACTAATGACTGAACCTCCAACTCCGCCAAAATAAAACTGGTTGCTGCCAGAAAAGCTTTTATTTTGATAGGAAAAGGTGGGCAGCGTGTGTGTGTGTGTGTGAAGGTGAAGAAAAGCAGAGGAAATCAGAGCGAGTCCATGTTGAAATGTCGACTCATTGGAGCTGAAAATAAAAAGCAGTAAAGCTGCCGCCATAAAATAAATGTATGTTTGTTTAACAAAGAGCCGTTTCCTGTCGGCTGTCCACACTCGCCCTCTCCTGCTACGATCGGTGTAAACTCGCCACGTCTGGTTTCTATAATCTGCCCCAGAGTCTGTGGGCAACTCCACAACGACAACTACCCCACAGACCCTCTTCTACCCTCTAACACCCTCTATTACCTGCTAATACCCCCTGAACCACCTGAACCACCTCCACCTTCAGGTCGAGTCACAAACAACAACGTCTCTGAGACGTCAGCGCTAACAGCAGCTAATGCTAACGCTGCTAAACACCAAACATATGAAAACATATAAAAGTGTTTTAATTGTTGCAGAAGTTGAGGATTAAACTTCTAGTTCCTGTGACTCAAGTCAAATCTCTACGAAGCTTCATCCACATTTTAATTCTTACACATTTACATATTTTTCATTTCAGATTCTTTAATTTAACGTTTCACTCTGATTTGAAACTTTCACTCGTCTACTTCAGAGAAATGGATGAAAACCAGCGACGGACTGAAGGTCACGATAAAATAATCATCAGAAATATAAAAAGATTAAAAAGGAAACAGGTCACACAGTTTAAAGTGGAAGAATAAAAAACATCAAACTAAAACTCAGATGTTTCATATTAAAACATTATTGTTATATAATGATAATAAATGATTTATATGTTTAATAAAGAAACTTCAGATTATTAACAAACAAACAAAACAACTGGTAAATAAAAATAAAACCAGTTTCAACAACAACTAAACATGTTTAGAACCAAGAAAAACTTTCTTTACAGTTTGTTGATTGTGACAACATCAGCATTGTTGTCGTCGCCATGGCAACCGGCACCATCATCACCATGACGATCACCATCATCAGACTGGTTAATGTCGGTGTTTTCAACCTGTTTGCTGTGAACGGCTGCTTATACACAAAGGCATGTGAACACACACACACACACACACACACACACACACAGTTGAATGCTCACATATGCTGCCACTCACCAACTCAAACCAAAGAGACAAACATAAACAGGCTCGTTGCTGAGTGACGGAGTCGACTCGACCGAATCAGTTTCCACTTCCGTGAAATCTAAACATCAGCTTGTTTACCCTCAGTGCTCAGTGTGTGTGTGACTGAGTGTGTGTGTGTGAGTGTGTGTGAGAGTGTGAGTGTGTGACTGAGTGTCAGTGTGTGTGAGTGAGTGTGAGTGTGTGTGTGTGTGTGAGAGTGTGAGTGTGTGACTGAGTGTGTGTGTGTGAGTGTGTGTGTGTGAGTGAGTGTGTGTGTGTGTGTGTGTGTGAGTGTGTGTGTGTGTGTGTGTGTGTGTGAGTGTGTGACTGAGTGTGTGTGTGTGCGTGAGTGTGTGTGTGTGTGTGTGTGTGTGTGTGTGTGTGTGTGTGTGTGTGTGTGTGTGTGTGTGTGTGTGTGTGTGTGTGTGTGTGTGTGTGTGTGTGTGTGTGTGTGAGGTGTGTGTGTGTGTGTGTGTGTGTGTGTGTGTGTGTGTGTGTGTGTGTGTGTGTGTGTGTGTGTGTGTGTGTGTGTGTGTGTGTGTGTGAGAGTGTGAATGTGTGACTGAGTGTGTGTGTGTGTGTGTGTGTGTGTGTGTGTGTGTGTGTGGTGTGAGTGTGTGTGTGTGTGTGTGTGTGTGTGTGTGTGTGTGTGTGTGTGTGTGTGTGAGTGTGTGTGTGTGTGTGTGTGTGTGTGTGTGTGTGTGTGTGTGTGAGTGTGAGTGTGTGTGTGTGTGTGTGTGTGTGTGTGTGTGTGTGTGTGTGTGTGTGTGTGTGTGTGTGTGTGTGTGTGTGTGTGTGTGTGTGTGTGTGTGTGTGTGTGTGTGTGTGTGTGTGTGTGTGTGTGTGTGTGTGTGTGTGTGTGTGTGTGTGTGTGTGTGTGTGTGTGTGTGTGTGTGTGTGTGTGAGTGTGTGTTAACTTACAGTAAAATGTTAGATTCATTAAACATCACATTCGTCCAAACATTTAAAGATGATAGAAGTTACTATTGTCGCTACGTCGCTAACGTTAGCATGAAGAGATTCAGACTTTATCTGCTTCCACAGCAGTGCTGCAGCTAGCTGGTTAGCATGCTACGGTCAAGTTTTGTTGTTACTAATGTCTCTTTTTCACCATCATCTACTGGTCTCTACTCAGTTTCTAGTGTTTCCACTTGGTGCTAGTTCCTGGTTCCAGCTACTGTTTTAGTTAGTTTGTCAGTGTATTTTCCTTCATGTTTCCTTCAGTTTTCAGTTGAAAACCTGCGTCTAAACTGTTAAAATCATTCTCATAAACCGTCTCAATGTTAAGTTTATTTTTCCTTCCAAACGTCTGAGTCTAGAAACTTCTAAACTTCGACTTCAACTCAAGTGAATCTGCTGTTTCTGTTCTGCTGCACATGGACAATAACGACTGCACGCTAAACGTAATCTACAGCATCAGAGCAATTAGCCACCTACTGCAGGAGATAAGACGACGAAGAGGAGGAGGAAAATCCCCCACCCTTCATGTGAAAACGTGTCAGATTTCTCCACAGACAAGGTCACCCTCCCTCGGTCTCGGCTCCGTAACTTGATCCGTCTCAGGACGGCGACAAACCTGTTTCTGTCCCAGCGACAGCGGAGGTGGACACTTGGTTTTATTTTCCTATTGTACGGAAACACCTCTACCTGCTTTACATTATTATTATCATTATTATTATTACTATTATTATCATATATCACTCTACCTGGAAACACACGAGATTAACACCAGAAAAGAAACAAGAGAGAAACGTTTGTATTGATCCAGAGGAGAAGCATCATCACTGATGTTCTGCTGCACAGCCAAGTTAACGCTTGGTATGTTTGTAATTGTGCTGCCTATGAAACTGCACTGTAATCCCTTCCAGCTGCCTCCCTCACTCACCCTCCTCCTCTTTCACAGAAACTGTAGCTGCATTTCTGAGTATGTTTTCCACGGGCCCTGGTGGATTCATCCTGTTGACAGCGCCAAGCCTTTTATGCTTTGAAAACACAGTATTCGCTTTCAGGTGAAGAGACGATGGAAGAGAGAAGAGAGACGGTGGCGAGGAAGAGGACGAGGAAGAGGACGGCCTATACGACAGACTTCAAACTTCAAAAAAAAAAAAAACAGAGACAGTGAGAAGGAGATGAAGAAGGAGGAGGAGGAGGAGGGAGGAAGAGAAAAAAACCCAACAACGGCACAAAGGAGAGCGTAATTAAGACAGGAAACGGGAGAAGAGAGGAGGCTCTGGGGGCTTTGAGAACGAGGCAGGACGGGGATATGGAGGAGTGGGGCTGACACCCGAGACGTCTGAATGGAAATCAGATAATCTGTTAACACAAGGCATGGCCCAGATCCTGCCTGCAGACTGACATGGATCGGCCACTTCCTGTTCCAATACGCTGCCGTGGCACAAAGTGTTGCCAAGGAGACCAGCTGTTCGGCCAAACTTTGCCTCTCGAGCCGGCGGCGAAATAAAAAAAAAAAAAAACAATAATAAAGAGACGACAGGTGGAGACGAGGTGGAGGACGGAGAAACACAAATGATGATTCAGTCGTGCAGAAACATCAACATCTGACACAAAACTGACCATGGAAAGTTTTTTGTTTTAATTTAAAAGTGAAATTAACACACAGAAACGTGTATTTATGACCAAGACATCAACATGTTGAGTCACAGTCACATCTGATGTTAGAAAGTTAAGAAATCTTCTCTGTTCTAGTCCCAGTTTTACTCTGTAAAACGTCTCTTCTCTATAATCTAGAGATGATGCTGCTGTATTTTCCTGGTGATAAAGACTACGTCATCATCACCAGGATGAAGAAACTCTGACCTGACTGATGTTTTCAAGACCTTGTGGACCAACAGATGTTTTTAATCTAAAACATCTGTATTATTTCCAGAAGCAACGTCCACGTTGGTTGACGTGCTCTCGTGTTTTTGTGCCGCTAAAACATCTAAAATGTTTCTCTGGTTTAGGAGGATTCACAACCTTTTACATTTCTTTCCAGAAGCGACGTCATCGTACGGACGTGTTTCTAATGTTGGAAACAAACATTGTGAACATTTACATCATCGTTGTGTTGATGTTTGTGAAGCTCAGTTTTATTCTCATGAACGTCATCAAATTTAACATCATTTCACACTTTATACAAATCTTAACTTCCAAATGTCTCTTTTCCACCACATTGTTCTGTTTGTGGTTTTCCATCGGTACTGTTTTAGTTCCTACTCTGTGGAGGAACCAATGGAGCTGAGTCGATACTAAAACGTGACGTGAACAGACGCCGGCCACTGATTGGTCAGAGGGAGTGTCTTCACAAGCTGCCACCAGACGCCAGTTGATTTGAGAGAGTCAACAAAATAATCAAGCTCCATGTTTAAACAGGACAAGAGTGATAGCCATCGTCGTAGCTACCTGGTCGTAAGCTAACCCAGCAACAAGTACAGCATCTCCTCCATGTCCATTAATGTTTACTGATGTTTTAGTGTCGTGACGTCGCAGCAGTTTGACTCCACTCACCACATTCACGTGGAGGAGGAACCAAACTGTGATGGAAAACAACGTGTCTGCTACCAGACTGAGTAGAGTCCAGTAGAGTCCAGTAGAGTCCAGTAGAGTTCAGTAGAGTCCAGTAGAGTCCAGTAGAGTTCAGTAGAGTCAGTAGAGTCCAGTAGAGTCCAGTAGAGTAGAGACACAACCGTGTGTTGGAGAAGAGACGACAGATCGACTGTTAAAACGTTGGTGTTTAAATGTCAGTCAGGAAACAAACGTCACCGACACAGAAACATAAAAACATAAAAAGATCTTTTCTTCTTGTGACGTGAACGACTTCGTCCTCATCATCACGATGAAAAGACTCAATCTTATGATATTTTACCTTTAATCTGACAGATCAGATGCTTTCTAATCAAAACTGAAACATTTCATTGACTGACTGTCGATGTTGAACTGAACAATATGAATCACTACGACTTCACATTAAACAAGATGTAGATGATAAAAATTAACGGTATCTGCTCTACTTCTTTTATTTCATGTCGGAACTAACTAACCTTATTATCACGTCTGGAGAAGTGATCAGGTTTTTAACACGTCGTCTCTGATTTAACTCGTTTATTCAGCCTGAAACACTAAAAAACTCCTGCAGCCAAACGCAACAGTCTCACTTTTCCACACTTCCCCAAATAGTAGATTTTTACAACTTCATGCTCATTTACATTTTTGTGAGATTTGTCACAGTATCATTTGCTGCTGAGTTTAAAAAATAAAACAAATAAAAAAAGGTCTAATCTAGCGAACGGTGGTGTTGGTCCAATGAGGTGTTAGGATCAAACTCTCCCCACAGAACCATAAAAGTGTTATTTACAACGGCCTGAACAACTTTATAGATTCCCCTGGAGGTGAACAGGAGGCCACAGCTTTAAATCAAGGCTGGTTAAAGGTAGCTGTTTCAACCCTTTTTTCAATTTAAGTCGCGTTCATATTTTAAGAGCGGCGACTTAACAACAAGAAGGAACAAATCTCTGGCAATAAAGCTGCACCACTTGACCTACGTTTGTGTCCCAGCCTCCTCCTCCTCCTTTAGAGCTGGAGATGAGGAGGAGGAGGGAAATAAAAATGCAAAAAAAAAAAAAAAGAGAGAAAAGAAACACACCACCTACAGGACCTCCACCTCTGCTGCCACTTCAAGAGCGAGGCGGTGCAACATGCGGCGGCGACCGCAGCTCAAACTTCCCCTTCCTCTTGAGGGGAAGCCATTTTATTGTGTTCCACTGAGATAATTGCCAATCCTTTAAATGAAAGGGTTTTCTCAGCGCTCTGGTAATTACTAGATACGCAGCAAGGGTCTGGTGAAGGAGGAGGAGGAGAAAAAAAAGAAAACATGACAGGCAGGTATTAAAATTCAATGGGTGGGGCAGGAAGGAAGTGGAGAGAGGGATGTGTTGAAACAGAGAGACAGAGGGAGGAGGAGGAGGAGGAGGTGGGAGGAAGAGGAGGAGGGAGGCCGAGCTGCTGCCTCAGCCTCCGTTTGGGGTTGAGGAAGGACATGTTTACGGTCTGAGGGTTGGGCCTTGATCCGGAGCAACGATCCAAGGACACATATGCTCCCGGGCAATTCTTCACCACGCTGAGGTGATTTATGTGGTGATCCTACGCCCCCATCCTCCAAAATAAAATAAAAAAATCTCTGATCTTATTTTAGGAACTTCCCATCAGATCAGATCCACAGCAGCTGAATAAATGACACGGTGAGTTTCCTGCGTCGAGGAACGATGATGGAGACGTTGGAAACTCAAGTGTGACAGCGTGATGGTTCGAGGAGGAACTGGCAGCGTTTCACATGGGACGACGCAATAATTGTGGGGTTGAGTTTGTTAGGATTACACACTCATTAACCACTGCTGCTTGTTGGAAGACAAAATAAAATGGAAAAAACAACGTAGAAGATGTTAAATGAGATCGTCCGTTAGCGTGTTTGTTCCTGTCGAAGCCTGTTTCTCAGTGTGATTCACGACCAGAACAGATGGATAACGTGTGAGAAAAAACACGACGCCGTAGTTTTGAACCGTCAGGTCACAGGTCGACGCGTTTCACACTTTGATTCTTAAACGATTGTTTTTACATTGATCGTTGTTCATGTTGACGTGGCGACGTCATTCAATATAATAAACTGTAACAATCTAACATGTTGTTGGCATGAATACGTTTACTTCTCATACACTTCCACCTCAAGCTGCCTTTTCATTGGATCTCCCTGACCACGCCCTCTTTCCTTAGCAGCCAATCAGAAGAGTTTGTCAGGTGATTGTAGACTTTAGTAGCAGCTCAGAACAATAAACTGGTAACAAAGTTTTTAATCTTCAAACAATAAAAATCAAACTAAAACTGAAGCTGATTTGTTTCTTTCTTATAAAATGTGTCTCAGTATTTTGAACGTTTCTACGACTTTAACAAACTTTTCATCCATTATTCTCTAAAATGATACAACTGTTTGTTTGTTGTGTTAATTGTTAATATTATTATTCTATTCTTTGTGTAGCTCTGACATTAAAATGAAGTCGTATGTTTCTACGTCTGTAACATTTTGTTGATGTGATTGTCTGATTGTTGATGAGACAGAATTTAATATTAATGAGACGATGTTCCTGATCGGTCAGTTGATTTGATCACAGACGCATCGCTCCGGTAAAACCAGATGTCTGATTTATGAACAAACAACAATTAAATCACTTGACTCAAAGGAAAAGATATTTGACTCAATGGATCATAATAAATCAGATTTTTAACACAGTTGAAGTCGTATCTGTGAGTAAACCTCAGTTCATTTAGCTGCTACAGTCCGGAGCAGTTGTCCCTCAGCGTTGACAGGTACGTCTGTCTATCTGAGCCTATCAAATGTTCTTTTTACATGCCATCAGGTATCATTTACACACTTTCCCCTGTGGTCCCTGACCCTGGAGAATGGCCCTTCAGATGCCCGAGGAGGCCCCCGTGCTCGTCAAAGGATCGCCTGTTGAGGGCAGAAAAAAAGGTGTGCTTTTAGCTTGTTATGTGACACGGAGGGGAGACAGGCCAGAGGAAGGTGAGGGGAGGAGCGTGAGGCGAGGTGGGGAGGTCAAGGCGCACAAAACAATGGCTCTTCTCAAGTCGGGACGGCCCATCAGTTAAGTGTGTTTTCCTGCAATTTGAGAAAGTGGAATCTGGTCAAATTGGTGTCGTCTTGAGTTCCGATCGCAAGAGTTATGTGTTCGGGGGGGGGTTGGTGCTGCTGCCTTAATTGATGCTTTCAGCTCTTCAGAGAGACGAGTGAAGTGACGACCCTCAGAAGAAGCTGAGCGGCGACGTCCAGGTCAGACAGGATGTCTCCATGGAGACGGGACGGGGGGTGATGGAGGTGATGGCAGCGGGGTGAGGGGGTGAGGAGGAGGGATGTGGGACACAACATTCATAGATTGGATGTTGGAAATTGATACAGTAACAAGACAGAGACACGAGACACAAGGTCACTGAGGTGAAGGAACGACCACCGGGGGGCGGGGTTAATGAAGGTGATCGGGGTTAATGAAGGTGGGCGGGGTTTAATGAAGGTGGGTGGGGTTTAATGAAGGTGGGTGGGGTTAATGAAGGTGGGTGGGGTTAATGAAGGTGGGTGGGTTAATGAAGGTGGGCGGGGTTAATGAAGGTGGGTGGGGTTAATAAAGGTGGGTGGGTTAATGAAGGTGGGTGGGTTAATGAAGGTGGGTGGGGTTTAAAGAAGGTGGGCGGGGTTAATGAAGGTGGGCGGGGTTAATGAAGGTGGGTGGGGTTAATAAAGGTGGGCGGGTTAATGAAGATGGGTGGGGTTTAATGAAGGTGGGCGGGGTTTAATGAAGGTGGGTGGGTTAATGAAGGTGGGTGGGTTAATAAAGGTGGGCGGGTTAATGAAGATGGGCGGGGTTTAATGAAGGTGGGTGGGTTAATGAAGGTGGGTGGGTTAATGAAGGTGGGTGGGGTTAATAAAGGTGGGCGGGTTAATGAAGATGGGTGGGGTTTAATGAAGGTGGGCGGGTTAATGAAGATGGGCGGGGTTCAATAGAAGGTTTCAGTGAAACTCTTATTTCGTTGGTCGAGTGAAACACCACATCTCTGAGGAACAGTCGTCATGTGTTTGTGTCTCAGACGTCAGATAAAGTTGAAGAACGGTCGACTTGTTATGAACGTAGACGTCGTCGCTCGTTGATCCAGAGAAGAAAAGTTATAAACTTTAGTTTGTATCAAACATTAAAACTGGTTTCACTCTAGATATGAACATCTTTAGCTACTTTATCTAGTTCACAAATTTTAGAGACAAAACTAATGGATGGAGACCGTTAGTGTGAAGATTTTTGTGTCTTAACAGGATCGAAACAGGAGCTTTGATCAGAAATGAACTTCTGCTATTAATTAACTTGAAAACATTTCGACATTTCAGAGTTTATTATCAGTATATATAGATGCATGTATATATGTTTGATATGTACTGTGTTTATGTAATTTATCATTATCTTTTACATTTTTAATTTATCCAGTGTTTTAAACTTTTGTTTTATTTTTCTTGCTTTTATTCTGTTTCTGTTTTAATGGAGTTTAATTAAATCACAACTTATATAATTATATTTATTCATCAGACGTTGATTAATTATTGTTATTTATGAACCAACAAGTGTCCAAAACAGGAAGTGCGAACTTTTTTTACATTGAACCGAGAAACTGAAACGTCTTTAATCAGATATTTTTCACCAACAGCTGCTGAGTTTTCACACAAACGAAGCTTCAGAATCAAACCGAACACAAACACTTGATGTTTTCATCCGTCACTCAGACTCAGACGTGACTGTCGACGCTCTAAAGATCTCACTAATAGTTTCATTATCCTCCGACCATCGTATCTGTTCAGTCGACTCAGCAACGCCCTGTTTGCAGAGACAGATATCCTTCCTTTTACAAGGGGATATTACTTTACAGTCTCCTGACCTTGGCTACGTGGAGTGAAACACAACCCCGGCCACCGGTCTATTTCTGTATTTGTCTTACAGTAAGCCGCCGGTAATTGAATCATGCTCTGCTCGACATGAATGAAGCTGCGGACGCTTCCAGCTTCATCCTCAGTGGTTAAAAACGAGCTCTACTCTTCAGTTTATGTCGCGTGACGCCAATTATGTTTGTTTTTGCTTCTCTGGTGTTTTTATTAGTGGAACCACGAAGCTTTAACGTGTTGAGTTGAACTGTGCGACGCTGGAAATCAGGTGATCCGTATTAAAACTGAGCTTTCCAACATTTCTGCACCTCATTCATAAATAAAGCTCTTTATGCCTGTAATCCTGAGAGATAAACCACAGCCTTCAGACCTTTAATAGCTGCACGAGCATCTTTGAAAATACGACAAAAACAATCCAGAGGCAGAGGAAGTCGTGTTAGCGAGTGCGTTTGGCACAGAGCTTCGTTTTCATGACTCACGTCTTCACTATGCGGCGACTTCAGGACAGATTAAACCTGAGAGATGCCGAGATGTTCGACGGCGTAAGAAGATGCACGAACGAAACGACGAGAAGAGCGGCGTTCGATTTCAACCGTGCAACCGAACAAAACCGAACGCAATTCAACCGACGCTTGCATGAGAATAAAAAAAGAACGAAAACCAAATCAGCGTCTGCATTGATCTCTGCAGCAGCCTCTGAACCGCACCTCTGTTGTGTAACAGCTGCGGATCTAGGTGATTCCCTTTGGCAAGAAAAAAACAACCTGGGTTTCTAAAGATAGATAAACTGGTCTTTTCGCCTGCTGTCAACTGACTAATCTCAAAACTAACAAACCACAAACTGAAAGTCAGAGGTTTTCCAACAACAAGCCTCTGCTCCTCCACCCAGAGATCAACTCTGACTTCACAACACGTCGATGATCAGATCAACTGTTCTGACTCTGATTGACTGGAAATAATAATGAGTTCCTGAGAAATTAAAGAGTCAGGATGAAGAAAACAAACAAAAAGAAACGAGTAGATGTAGATTTATCAGACGCCGTAGAATGAAACACTTCTCTCATCAGCAGTGTTTCATAACAACAAAGTACTAAAACTTCACCAGTTAACTTCAGGATGTTTCTTTACATTTTAACTTAACGACACTTTGACTCAGTAAATGTGGTGTTTTGACTCTAAGTCGACCTGTGACTGTTTAGACCATCAACACCATGTCTGAGGGTTGATGGAGGCTCCATCTTAAAGGTGGATGATGGAGAAACTTCAACAATATCAATATCAAACACTAATTTACATTTAGTGAAAAAGAACAACTTTAGTTCTTTAGTTCAGACTCATTCATTGTCTATGAAGATTGTTGTAGCTCCATGTTTTAAAGTGCTGGATAAACTTCATAATATTCTTCTGTTTTATTAACATGTACTTGTACTTTTACTTTCTACACTTAACTACATTTACTTATAGATTACTGTCATACTGAAGTACAGTAAATACTAGATACTTTAAGACTTTTACTGGAGAATCATTCTAGTGACGACTTGAACTTCTACCAAAGTTATTTTATTCTACTCTAGTGTCTCTACTTCTATTCTAATGAGACTTTATATCAGATACTTTATAAAACAGATTAGAGTGAAACACTTTGTCTACAGGCTGGGAACTGAGCTGCAGCATCAATCACAACCAGAATAAAAAATAAAAACAGGACTTCTCCATCTGCTTGTAATTTCAAGTCAAATCCGTCCTGAGAGCAAAAGTCTAGTGAGATAAGAATCGCTTCTTTTTTTCTCTCTACGAGTCGGGGGTAAAACTTTCTCAGATGAGGGTCTCTGCTCTAATTCTACGTCCATTATCTATATTTATGTCCAGTGTAAGTGTACTTAAGTAGTTTGGTAGGAACCTGTCTGGTGATAGCGTTTTACTGTAAAACACAAATAATCCTCAGACTCTGACTCTTTGACTTGGGGGGTCCACGTTTCCACGTTTCCATGTTTCTACATTTTTACGTTTTCACGTTTTCACATTCAAGATGTTGGGGGATAAAGAGCTCCTGCTATCACGCCAGCACGCCGTGCACGTGATAGTGCATGTGAAAGTGCACGCTGTGCGTGTTCACGTTTAGACTCTGGGTTCTTTCTTTTTCTTTTTTTTTAGTGATCAAGTCTTTGATAAGAGTTTGTCGATGAGCTGTGGAAAAGCGTTTTATCACTGGAGCATAATGGCGTGTATGAAAGCCATGAACCTGCACTGAATAAATATGAGGCTGCACACGCCTACTGACACACACACACACACACACACACACACACACACACACACACACACACATTGATCACAGCACCTTCCTGCAGATTATCTCTGTGAAAGAATGGCGGGATCTACAGACTTTTTTCCTTTTTTCTCCTCCTCTCTTTCTGCATGAACACACACACACACACACACACACACACACACACACACACACACACACACACACACACACACACACACACACACACACACACACACACACACACACACACACAGGTCTTCCTATCTCTTTCTCTTTTTTCGCCTCACTCCTTCCTGTCTCTCTGTTTCGCCTCAGTGCGAAGGTGAGGATCACAAAAGAAACACCTGGCAAACATGGATGTGGTTCCTCCTCGTTTCATTGTCACACACACACACACACACACACACACACACACAGACACACACACACACACACACACTCTCACACACACACACACACACACACACACACACACACACACACACACACACACACACACACACACACACACACACACACACACACACACACACACACACACACACACACACACACACACACACACACACACACACACACACACACACACACACACACACACACCTCCTCCCTCCTGTTGACTCCCTTTTTTTCAGAGGCGCTCGTAAGAATGGCAAACAAGGCTTTCAGCAGCAGGAGGAAGAAGAAGAGGAGGAGGAGGAGGAGGTGCACCCTCCTCCTCCCCCACTCACCCCCCTCCTCCCCCCATCTCTCCTTTCACACGGCAGGAAGTGCTATTCAGACCAGGAGCTGCATGTACATGTCCCTGTGAAGCTGCGAACACTTCACTTCTTTCTCTTCTGTGTCTGTGTGAACCGACACACATACATGTGCACACGTGTGTGAGGACAGACACAAAGAAGAAGACGGAGAAGAAGAAAATGGAGTTTGTAGTTTTAACATCATCACATCCTCGTTGCAAACGTTGCAACAACACAAAACATTGAATTGTGTTTTTTCTTCTGTTTCTAAAGAACAAAGAATCATGTTGAATTCAATGAACACATTGATACATAAACACAAATGTTGGATGTTTATGACGTTAAATATTTAGAGTTAGTCTCAAACAGTCTAGTCTAAAACAAGATCAAACTGAACTAACTACAAGAGAAGAGGAGATGATAGTTTTAACATCGTTTCATCATCAGGACTCACAACTTTACACAAATGTGACGACCGAAACAAATTCAATCAAAAATGATACAAAAGATTAAAGTGACGTCGAATCTGCTGATGTGGAACAACCTTCATCACCAGTTGTTATAAAACCAGACGTTGGGTAAGTCTTGTAAAACAGTGTTTTTAATAAACTCTGGGTTCACTTACTAAGTTATCAGTACTTCAGTTTATGTGTAGGGACCCTATTCATGCTACTGCTGAAGTGAAGTGATATTTTGAGCTTTATTAGTGGTTAAAATGACAATTTAGATACGTTTATTGACTGCCCCATTTACTTTCATTGTTAACTATTTGGTTGTGAAAACAAAAGACGGTCAAACTGATATTACTTCAACCAACGAATATATCTGTTGAGGGGAGTTTGACTCTGTATTCATGGTGAAATAGACTCTGGTTCATGTTTTTTCATGTGGGAAATATTTCAGCCTGACATCACTGAAACACTCGGACATAAATCTCTGCTGAGCTTTTCATTTTTTTGCTTTTAATCAAGTCAAACATGTTTTTTAAAGCCGGTTCAGAACCTGAGGCTATGACGCTACAAACAAAGATTTCTCAAAAGTTGTCAGGTTGTAATTTTTTCATCCCAAAATTAAAAAATAAAAGAGAATAAAAGTCTTGAAGTCAGAAAGACTTTGAGTCGGTTCTGTACAAACAACATGACGCTCTCAACAAGAGAAACCAGATGTGGTGACTATTTTTGAAGTGGTGACTCGGAGGTTGAGACTATGATCAAAATGTAACGATCTGAACGAAACGTTGTCTGACGACGTTTGAAACACTGAAGTGTTTAAAACTTCGCTGAAGGAGGAGCTGACATCTTTTCCTCAAAGGTATCTGAGGTTTTTACTCTGAAGATTAACAACAAGTTATGTGAAGAATGAAAGAGAAAACAAGTCGCTGTCTGAGGTGAAAATGATACGTTCCACATTAGAAACGCTGATTATAGTTTTAACATCGTATAATATAAAGACCAACACCACACAAAGCTGCTCGCTAACGTTAGCCTCACTTAGCTAAACAGAGCTAACTTTATGGACGACTTTAACTTTATCTGATCATGTCTTCTATTAAGGTTTTATGTTAGCTAATGCTAACATTAGCATGTTTATTACTAACTAAAATTATGATAAAAACAAAAAGTAGAATCCAGCCTGATGTTAGCATGAGCTTCAAATGTTTACAACTAGTCAACATTTGGTTTCTTTTGATAGCATGCTAACAGTAGCATTAACATGGATCCTGTTTTGTTAACATGTTGACTAGTTCTCAATATTTAGTGCTAATGCTAACATTAGTTTAGATTCTTTTGTTTTTAATCATAATTTTATCTCATTTTTAAAATGGTAAAGTGTCGCTCTGTGAATCATTTAAATGCATGTATCTAACGTGGTACCAGTGTCAAACATGGTACCAGTGTCCAACATGGTGGTAGCAGTGTCCAACATGGTACCAGTGTCCAACATGGTACCAGTGTCCAACATGGTACCAGTGTCCAACATGGTACCAGTGTCCAACATGGTACCAGTGTCCAACATGGTGGTAGCAGTGTCCAACATGGTGGTACCAGTGTCCAACATGGTACCAGTGTCAAACATGGTGGTAGCAGTGTGCAACATGGTACCAGTGTCCAACATGGTACCAATGTCCAACATGGTGGTAGCAGTGTCCAACATGGTGGTACCAGTATCTAACATGGTACCAGTATCTAACATGGTACCAGTATCCAACATGGTACCAGTGTCCAACATGGTACCAGTATCTAACATGGTACCAGTGTCCAACATGGTACCAATGTCCAACATGGTGGTACCAGTGTCCAACATGGTACCAGTATCTAACATGGTACCAGTGTCCAACATGGTACCAATGTCCAACATGGTGGTACCAGTGTCCAACGTGGTACCAGTATCTAACATGGTAGCAGTGTCCAACATGGTGGTAGCAGTGTCCAACATGGTACCAGTGTCCAACATGGTACCAGTGTCCAACATGGTACCAGTGTCCAACATGGTACCAATGTCCAACATGGTGGTACCAGTGTCCAACATGGTACCAGTGTCCAACATGGTACCAGTGTCCAACATGGTACCAATGTCCAACATGGTGGTACCAGTATCTAACATGGTACCAGTGTCCAACATGGTGGTACCAGTGTCCAACATGGTGGTACCAGTATCTAACATGGTACCAGTATCTAACATGGTACCAGTGTCCAACATGGTACCAGAGTCCAACATGGTGGTACCAGTGTCCAACATGGTACCAGTGTCAAACATGGTGGTACCAGTGTCCAACATGGTACCAGTGTCAAACATGGTGGTAGCAGTGTCCAACATGGTACCAGTGTCCAACATGGTGGTACCAGTGTGCAACATGGTACCAGTGTCCAACATGGTGGTACCAGTGTCCAACATGGTACCAGTGTCAAACATGGTGGTAGCAGTGTGCAACATGGTACCAGTATCTAACATGGTACCAGTGTCCAACATGGTACCAATGTCCAACATGGTGGTACCAGTGTCCAACATGGTGGTACCAGTATCTAACATGGTACCAGTGTCCAACATGGTACCAATGTCCAACATGGTGGTACCAGTGTCCAACGTGGTACCAGTATCTAACATGGTAGCAGTGTCCAACATGGTACCAATGTCCAACATGGTGGTACCAGTGTCCAACATGGTACCAGTATCTAACATGGTACCAGTGTCCAACATGGTAGCAGTGTCCAACATGGTACCAATGTCCAACATGGTGGTACCAGTGTCCAACATGGTGGTACCAGTGTCCAACATGGTGGTAGCAGTGTCCAACATGGTACCAGTATCTAACATGGTACCAGTGTCAAACATGGTACCAGTGTCCAACATGGTACCAGTGTCCTACATGGTACCAATGTCCAACATGGTGGTAGCAGTGTCCAACATGGTACCAGTATCTAACATGGTACCAGTGTCCAACATGGTACCAGTATCTAACATGGTACCAGTGTGTGTCCAACATCTGGAGATTTGATCTTTTTGATAAAAACAATAAAAACTAGTTCATCATTTCAAGTTTAATGTTTTTCTTAGTTAAATTAAAGTTTGAACATAAACAACATGGCAGTTGTTTCTCCATTAATCAGATGTTGTTGATTGTTAGAAACTAATATTCATTGATCAATAACATCTGATCATTAATTGATGAATCAATGCATCAATAGTTTAAGTTTAAAATAAAGAGAATCTTTTTGTTTCTATGATGACGATGATTCTAAACTGTTTCAAGTTTTAACCTCATGGTTTTTTAAAAACGTCAAATCGATATTTAAAGGGAAGCAGAGTGAAGCAATGCATGCTGGGAAATCTGCTGTAACAAGTGAAATCATCAAACTGAAACATTAAAGTTTAAGTTAAAGTTGTGGGATTTAAAGTTTCTCCGGCGTCGACAGCAGCAGCAGCAGCAGCAGCAGCAGCAGCAGCAGCAGCAGCAGCAGCAGTGTTAGCGTCGGCCGTAGTCGGTTCAGACACGATTACAAGAAAAAAAGTCTGAAGCGTAAAAACGTAAAAATAACAGAATTATTCTTCTGATCGGTGATTTAACGTCACGACGTCGTCTGGTTTTCTGCTTCGTTCAAACTCCACGCTTCAGTTTCCAACTGAGGCTGATAAACGTCAAGTTAACGACGTTTAACTGCAAATATCTGATTACACACACACACACACACACACACACACACACACACACAGACACACACACACACACACACACACACACACACACACACACACACCCAGACATAGACACACACACAGACACACACACACACACACACAGGAATAGAGCAAACACTATAACTAGATCCGCCCACACATTCCCGTCTGCCATCCAGCTTCCTGTTTACACAGGAAGTAAACTGCAGCTTGGAAAGTCAGAGAACAGGGAGGGAGGGGCTGGAGAGCTGGGGGCCGTGTGTGTGTGTGTGTGTGTGTGTGTGTGTGTGTGTGTGTGTTTCAGGAAGACCATGACAGCTTTACTGCTCTGTCAAGTATTTATAACCTACAACCTTTTCAGAGCCCCTAACCCGGGGGCCGGGGTCCGTCTGAGGCCCCTGTCACCCCCACCCCCTCCTCCAGGTCCAGGTCCAGGTCCAGGTCTGTAAATCTCTACGAGCCTCCAGCTCTCGTGCTCCGTCTCAGACTCAGACTGTCGTTGGCTCAGAGTCGGAGGTTTTTAACGTCTGTCAAGACGACAGGAAGGAAAAAAAAACCCACCAGGGTCGAAGCTGCAGATATTTCAGGGCTGAACGTGGTGCATACCATAAATAGCTTGACGTTCACACAGAGGAATCCCATTTTCAGTGGGAGGCGTGTGTGTGTGTGTGTGTGTGTGTGTGTGTTTTTTTCTCCTTTTTTCTTTTTTGGTCTGAGTGCGGAAATGACTATTTATGTACCAAACAGTGTGATGTGTAATTTAGGAGATTTAGTTTCAAACCTTCAGGTTCTTGTATTTTCAGATAATTTAACACTCAAGTGTTTTATTTCCTGTCGTTGTTTCACATTGAAGCTGCAACACAAATCACAAACCAACGTCTTCTCAACGCATCGACTGAATTTCATTTCATTTCTACATTTCCAGCTTCAGAAGATTCAAATTAAAAAGACTTTGTTTCTGTTTTAGACATTTTCTTCTTGTATCTATGTAACAGACGTTCGGTCCCTCGGCTAAATAACTTATTACTTTTTTTCTCTCGTTCTTCTACGTCAAACTGCTTTTCCACTTATCTTGTGCATCTCGCTGCAGTAACTCATCCACATCGACAGACAGATGGTGAACTGCTCAGAGAACACACACACTCACACACACACACATACAGAGAGACACACACACACACACACAGACACAGACACACACACACACACACACACACACACACACACACACACACACACACACACACACACACACACACACACACACACACACACACACAGACACACACACACACACACACACACACACACACACACACACACACACACACACACACACACACACACACACACACACACACACACACACACACACACACACACACACACACACACACACACACACACACACACACACACACACACACACACACACACACACACACACACACACACACACACACACACACACACACACACACACACACACACACACACACACACACACACACACACACACACACACACACACACACACACACACACACACACACACACACACACACACACACACACACCATGACCTCTCTCCTTCGTCTCTATAAGAATTCAAACATTTTCATTCAAACAAAAGAAAAACTTCAATATTAAAAGTGAGAAAGAAAAAAGAATCAAAGTGAAAGTTTTTTCGTCTGTAATTTGTAGCTCTGCTAACATTTGTTTATCTGACCGTCGTCGGGAACATCGGAGTGTAATTGCACCGTTGGGTTCAGCGACTGTTGCAGGGAAGTGACGGAGGAATGTGACTCCACATATTTGCCAGTTGAAATAACTGTGATACGGAGACGACCAGGACGAAGATCGGAGACGGACTCAAACGTTAATCGACATTGTTTCTGTTTTTAATGTAAAGAATAAAATACATGAGGAAGAAACGTTACATTTAACTGTCTGACTACATCATTTTTACTTATTAAATTAAGTCTCAGATTAGTTTAATTACTTTCTAATGAAAACGCTTCATAAAGAAACAAGTTGTTACTTTGATGTTTAAATGAAACATAATTTTAAGAATGTTTCATTTTCTCAGAATGAAGCGTTGCATGCTGGGAAAACTTAGCTTTAACTGATTCATTAATTTAATGAGTGAATAAAACTGATCAGTGTGGACTCAAGTTACAGTTTGAATCAGGATGAAACGACGTTTTAATAAAACTCGTCTCCTATCGGTTCGTGTCAGTTACAGGTCACATGACGTTGCTTCACTCTGCAGCTTTTTCTTTTTTTCTCATACATTGAATGTTGTTTTTTTTCTGCCTGGGGGTCATGGGAGTGTCATATGTCAAACTAAGTGCTTCCTGAGTTTCTCCATGAGCTCACGGCGACTCAGTGTCACCTGTAAATCACACGCCACTAAACGCTCGATACATTCCTCCACGACGAGAGGGTCTGAGGAGGAGACGGAAAATAAACTTTTATCATTATAACGTTACATCAGAGAGAAGCAGCAGCGACTATGGACAGAGACGGAGTTCAATGAAAACTGGACAAACTGGACCCGTCGTTTAATTTATCAACATCCACGTGTTCAGTCGACTGGATTTCTACATTTTCAGATCATCCTCATCATTTTTATTGTTTTTGAGATTATTTTCATGATTCATCAGCCTCCTCCTCCACCTCTAACCTCCACCTCTAACCTCCACCTCTAACCTCCACCTCTAACCTCCATCTCTAACCTCCACCTCTAACCTCCACCTCTAACCTCCATCTCTAACCTCCACCTCTAACCTCCATCTCTAACCTCCACCTCTAACCTCCATCTCTAACCTTCTCTAACCTCCATCTCTAACCTCCATCTCTAACCTCCACCTCTAACCTCCACCTCTAACCTCCACCTCTAACCTCCACCTCTAACCTCCATCTCTAACCTCCACCTCTAACCTCCATCTCTAACCTCCACCTCTAACCTCCACCTCTAACCTCCACCTCTAACCTCCACCTCTAACCTCCACCTCTAACCTCCATCTCTAACCTCCATCTCTAACCTCCATCTCTAACCTCCACCTCTAACCTCCATCTCTAACCTCCACCTCTAACCTCCACCTCTAACCTCCACCTCTAACCTCCATCTCTAACCTTCTCTAACCTCCATCTCTAACCTCCACCTCTAACCTCCATCTCTAACCTTCTCTAACCTCCATCTCTAACCTCCACCTCTAACCTCCATCTCTAACCTCCACCTCTAACCTCCATCTCTAACCTCCATCTCTAACCTCCATCTCTAACCTCCATCTCTAACCTCCATCTCTAACCTCCATCTCTAACCTCCATCTCTAACCTCCACCTCTAACCTCCATCTCTAACCTCCATCTCTAACCTTCTCTAACCTCCATCTCTAACCTCCATCTCTAACCTCCATCTCTAACCTCCATCTCTAACCTCCACCTCTAACCTCCATCTCTAACCTCCTCTCTCATCTCTAACCTCCTTCTCTAACCTCCACCTCTAACCTCCACCTCTAACCTCCACCTCTAACCTCCATCTCTAACCTCCACCTCTAACCTCCACCTCTAACCTCCACCTCTAACCTCCACCTCTAACCTCCATCTCTAACCTTCTCTAACCTCCATCTCTAACCTCCACCTCTAACCTCCACCTCTAACCTCCACCTCTAACCTCCATCTCTAACCTCCATCTCTAACCTCCATCTCTAACCTTCTCTAACCTCCATCTCTATACTTCTCTAACCTCCATCTCTAACCTCCATCTCTAACCTCCATCTCTATACTTCTCTAACCTCCACCTCTAACCTCCACCTCTAACCTCCATCTCTAACCTTCTCTAACCTCCATCTCTAACCTCCACCCTCCTCCGTCTCCAGCAGTTCGTCCTGGCACCGTCACAGTAGCAGGACTTGGTCCCAGAGCCCACAGAGTCCTAATTGGTGCCCCCTCTCACCCACCACCCCACCACCACCTCCACTACCGCCCCCCCTCTCTGCTTCACAAACCCCAGTCCTCCTACTCCACCTCCTCATGGTGTTTATCCACTAATTGGGCCACTTCCTGAGACAGAGGCCAAACAGGGAAGGGAGGAATGCATGGCAAAAGGCCACTCAGACAAGCTAGCGTCAGTGTTGGGGGGCGGTGGTGGGGGAGATGGGAACATGGAGGGAGGGGTATGTGGGGATAGACCGGGGCAACAGATAGAAGATAAAACACATAGATGTTTGTTTAAAGCTTCTGATCGTGACGTAACGTTTCAAACTCAACAACGTGAAGCGACTGTTGCTGGTCTGATGTCAGATGAACCCAGGGTCTTTATCACCATGACAACGAGTCCAGCACCCCCTCCAGAGCTGGACGTTGGTCGAAAAGAAATGAAGAGTTTGATGTCTTGTTTTCACTAACTATGAACATGCTGGACGACGTCAGACAAACGTAGAGAAAATGTCATTTTTAACCACTAATAAAATAAAATATCACTTCACTTCAGCAGTAGCATGAATAGGGTCCCTACACATAAACTGAAGTACTGATAACTTAGTAAGTGAACCCAGAGTTTATTAAAACACTGTTTTACAAGACTTACCCAACGTCTTCCAGTCGCCTCCATGTTGTGTTAAAGTCAATTACTGAATAAAACGATTTGTTGCACAAATGAATGTAAACGTCACTGTTTGTATCAGTTTGGACAAATATCAGTTAATAATAGTTTGTTTCGTGTTTCATTCAGTTACCTCTTCCTGGAGGCGACAGGAAAACTTAACGATGTCTCTCACATGAAAATGTCTGAAATCAACGAGTGAAACTCTCAGTAAAGTTTGTCACAAGTTCGTGGTTTGGGTCTTTAAATGAAGCGGAACTGGTGAGAAAGTCTGTGAATAAACAGACGAGTCAGATCGGTGGACGGTGCTGGACTGAGGTCCAGACAGACACAAACTGTTTCCTGTTTCCTAAATAGCAACAACCAGAGTTCACTATCTGCTGTGAACTTCCTGCTCCGTCAGCTCCACGGGAGACTGAGAACACAACACAGACAAAGACTGAACACTGACGGCAGCACAGAGAGGCAGAGACACACAGATACAGCTACAGAACTACTGAGATACAGAGCTGCAGAGAGGCAAAGCTACAGAGACAGAAAGCTACAGACAGGCAGAAATACTGTTACAGAGCCACAGAGAAAGGAGAGCTGGAGAGTTGCAGAGCTGGAGAGATACAAAACCACAAAGACACAGAGCTGCAAAGCTACAGAGATACTAAGCTGCAGAGCAGCAGAGCTGCAGAGATACAGAGTTACAAAGACAGCTCTGTAAAGACCAAGAGCTACAAAGCTCTAGAGATGCAGAAATATGGTTCAGAGCTACAGAGCTGGCCAGCATCACGTTGGTACGGTGGAATGACAGATATTTGAGTTCAACTCTCGGTTTAATGTAAACTCTCTATTTAAGGTCTGATTCCTTCACATTCCTTCAATATGAAATAACGTTCAACGTCTGACGTCGGAGAAACAAAGAGGAACACGGTGGATTTTCTTTACTCTGACGGCGTCGATGTAAATAAAACATACGACGTCCAGAGGCGGACAGATGTGATCGTCATCGCTCCGTCTGCAGGTGGCGTGCAACCGCCCGGGTCCATAACAGGATGTGTGAAACTCCCCAGACCTGGGACTTCCTCTCCCGGAGCAGCGCGGCCCAGAGTTCAGCCAGGAACACATTACAGATCTGGCAGCTCTGGACCAGCAGCAGCCCTCCCTCGCTCTCTGGACCAATCCTCTCTTTAACTATTCAAACTACAGAAATAGTCCCCTGGTGCTTTTCCAGAGGAAAGAGCTCTTTTTCTACTTGCTTGGTTTTGCGTCAGCGAGGGCACGGAGAGTGCACCCTCCACGCTGTTAATGAAACCGGGCTTCGTTGGGACGCCAACGTGCCAAATTAAATCCAATGTGCTTTTCCAAAATAGCAAAGAGGAAAAAAGAAAAAGGATCCAACCTTGACATGAACCACTGAGAGGATGTGCGTAACTTTTATGACCGAAGCGATCGAACAACGTGGTCACGATTTCCTGTTTGTTAGAAACCAACAAACGTAAGAAACATTGGAGATTAAAACGGTTTCTAACTCTGACGCTTCACTGATTCATCGAACAAAGTTTGGTAGAAAAACATCTGGACTCACGTCACCGTCGAGTCCTGATCTCAAAACGTCCACTTTAATCTCCACAGGAAGTTTAAAAACTTCCACTTTTGTCGACTTTATTCTAGAAATGTCTCAGAATTTCAGCTTTAAGTTCATAAATGTCGACTTTATTCACAAAATGTTAACTTTTTTCTTGAAATTTAAACTTTATTCAAGAAAAGTCAACTGCATTCATCTAATTTTTACTTTTTTCTTGAAATGTCGACTTGAAATGTTGAGATTTTGGTTTAAATCTCAAAATATCGTCTTTAAATATCCATCGACTTTCATGTCAACAGACAAAATGAACAAAATATTCTTTTAATCTCAAAATGCCGACTAACATCAGTGTTTTGACTTTATTCTCTAAAAATTTTCTCTTCCATTAATGTCGACTTCAATCTCGAGATTTAAACTTTATTGTAGAAAAGTCGACTATTTTCACACAGTTTTTTACTTTCATCATGACAGGTGAAAAAAACCACGACAAACCTTCGACTTTAACAAACCTCCCTCTTTCATTAATTTGACAAAGCTTCGACTTTAATTGTGAAATTTCCTCTTTAATTAATCTAAACCTCGTCGTGAAACAGTCGACTCTTCACTGAGAAGATGTTTGTGACAGAAACGATCGAACAACATCATGACTTCCTGTTTGTTACGGTGGCGTCGGTCTGAGAGACGTTTCTTGTTCACATGTTGTTTGACGCTGAGTCGTGTTGACGCCTTCAGACGCATGAAAAGATAAACGAGGCTTTGAAGGAGGATGAAGCTCAGAGATTAAACCTGGAAACATTAGAGATCTGGGGGCTAAAGGCCAGACGGGGGTGTTAGCAGTTAGCAGCAGTTAGCAGCAGTTAGCAGCAGTTAGCAGCAGTTAGCAGCAGTTAGCAGCAGTGAGCAGCAGTGAGCAGCAGTATGTGTCTCTGCACCACCCACCCGCTCACATCAGTGACTTCATTAACGTGGCACGCCGTTCTGCCAATGTGGTTCCAATCGGGTCCAAACTGTAGAGAAACGCTGCAGGAAATGCAGCTGGTGACAAACTGTCCAAGAAAACGCAGCAACACCAGGGAAAATAAAACACATGTGAGGCGACGGGTGGCGGTGGAGCGGTGGGGGGTGGGGGGTATGATTAATGATGCCGACACTTTGAAGACAGGAAGACACCTGGCGACCATCTTGTCTTCGTGGGCTCTGGACAGACGGGAATGTTTTAGCGTGTAAGAATCAGAGCCGACGCATCTCGAGGCTTCGGCGCGGCAGCGTTGGACCAGATGTGGACAACGTGACGGCGTCTGTCCAACCGCTGATGGATCGAACGTCGCTCCGACACCGAGGACGCTTCCCTTATTGACTGTGACGGTGTCAGATCAGACTAATGAAGTGACTGGACTCTGTGTATTTTCCAGAGGATCCTGTTCACTTCCTGTCTATGCCGATCCACAAACAGCCATTGTTTTATAGCAAACAATAAACATCAGGCGCCGAAAACGTCTCCTGTCTGCCGGACCTGAAATATACAAGTCTAGAAAAGCCCCAAATGGTGGCAGACACACTGACAGCTAATATGAGAGTTAGAGTAAACATCCTTAACGGCCGAGGGTTTCAGGAAAACGTAAATAGGATGTTTAAGTATCATTAACGGAACCGTTTCCCATCTGTGAACCAGAGCTTTCAACTTCAAGCTTTACAGGATACATACAATGATTTCCTCACAGTTTTTCCCATGAAACAGAAAAAAGACCCTGAAACTATATTTGTCAACACACACACACACACACACACACACACACACACACACACACACACACACACACACACACACACACACACACACACACACACACACCCCTCCACCAATAAACACATTGTGAAATGTCAGCTTCCCAAGCTGAAGAGGGAATAACAAAGTCTTGACAGGAAAAGTGGCGACACAAAGCAACGTTTGGAGCTGAGAGCAGCCTGAGGGTGGAGGCAGCAGCAGGGGTCGGTCGGGGTTTAGGTTGGAGCTATTAGACCGACCGAGGGGGGGGTCGAGTGTCTCTTCCTCAGGTCGTCTTTGTAAGTAATTGGTGAGGTCGTTATCTTCAGTGGACCCTGAGGGTTGAACCACAACGCTGTCATTACAGAGCTGCTTTGAAGACGCAAACACCCAGTCTGACCAGTCGTTAGGGCTGAGTTTAGAGGGTGGAGTTGGGGCTGGGGTACTGTCTGAGGTTTAGAGGTTGGGTTAGTCGACCAGTCGGTAGAGGAAGGATCAGGGTTTAGAGGGCTGGGCTCTTCATCCTGGTTCTGCTGTTGGTCACCAACGTCTAACAATCAACCGACGCCTCAGGTGTCAAACACCTCCTCAGTCTGATTATAACGAGATCACACGTCTCATTAATTATTCAGTCAAAGGTGATCTTCTTAGAACCTCTCTGACACATTGATCCGTGAAAACAGAAGCGTCTCGTCACAAAACAGCAAAAAAACACGATAAATTCCTTCAAGAAATATATAAGTGCAGGACAGTGTCGTGTGTACAGGACTTTGTAAAGAAATTAAACGTAGAACAAGTTGATTAAATGTCTAAAAACTAAAACAGGATGCTTCTAAATTACAGTTTAAATGTTGGAGTTTAATGATTAGTTAATAGTTAATAAGTCAACTGCATTATATTTGATGTGAGATACAGGGATTCAATGTACATCAATATTATTTATTGACTTTTACATATTTATTGTTGATACGATGGTTTATCAGGTTTAAAAGAAGAAGAAGAAGAAAAAGATGAGAAGATTAAAGTGGACGTTCATCTGAAGACGTTGTGGCAAAATAAAACTAGAAAAGTAAAATAAAACCTTCCTCCAGCTTCATTAACAACCAAAACTTCAGCTGTAATCTCAAGAAGTTGACTTTAACCTCGAAATATAAAATAAAAACAACACTCCTCGTCTCATTAACGTCGACTTAATTCTAGATATTTTAACTTTAATCTCGATAAATTAAATCTCCTTCTCCTCGTGTTTCTACCTGAGTTCAGATGGAAACCAGATCCAGGAGCCAAACCTGCTACAAAGAATCTGTTCTCGTCGCTGCAGATTTACAAGGATTTTTTTGTTCAGAGTTTCTGACAAATTCAATTTAAAGCTGTGACGTTCCAACACCCTGGAAATGAATTAGTCTACAATAAAACGTCCACACGACTCTTACACAAACAGCGAGGGTTGGCGAGAGGCTGCTTCATGTCCTTAAGAAAGAACAAGTGGTCGGTGTACATGTGTCATGACCCGCTCTCTATAAATATACACACGGTGGCCAAGACCCACACAACACGCCACAAGAAAGAATGGTCCTTCACAGCGAAGCGGCCCTGCAGCTCGGCTCCAAGCTGCTCTCAAATCAGCGCTCGGGGAGCAAAACATATGTTAGCGATGTTATGGTTAGAATTAGCATCGCTGGGTTTCAACGGATGTGGGTTTGATCCCTTTGGCCTCCGGGCTCAATCAAGTCCATCTAAAATTAGTGGGCTGCCTCTTTTTTTCCGGAAGACAGATAATTCCCCCTTGATTGTGGAGAAGGAAAAACATTGGGAAAAGCAAACACGGCGAGGAGGTTGGAGAGAGTAAGAAAGAGAAACAGTTCAGAGACCAAACGGACGAAGAACGAAGGAGAGACTGAAAATAACGACAGGTGCAGCGGCGACGGCAGCTGACGACTAATACTTCGAAATAAAAATACTCAGAGAAACGTTTGTTACAAAAGGTTAAAGTGACGCTTTGTTCCTAAATAATAAAGTTTTTAATGAAGTGAAACACCATCGCACAGTTGAAACAATATGCAGATTCTGAGGAAAACAATAAGAAAGTTGAGGTGACGGAATGAAGCTCCACCCTAAAAATACCACGAGCCAATCACACGTCTCCAACACTCACAACCTCCACAGGAAACACGACAGATGTCCTGTTTCCTGTTTCTTTTTCCAGCATGCTAACAAAACTAATGCTAATGCTAATTAGCATCAATTTATAACTTCTTAATAGCTGCAATCATGATTTGAACAAAAAAGTAGAATCAAAACTGATGCTAACATTAGCTTGTTTATAACTAGCTAAAATTATGATTTGAACAAAAAAGTAGAATCAAAACGAATGCTAACATTAGCATAAAACTAACTAGCAAAACTCTCATGTTAGCTATTAATAGCTATTAGCTAGCTATTAATATATTATATAATATTAGCTCTTTTAGCATGTAAAAGCAGTATGCTAACATTATCTTTATAACTGAAAACTGTGATTTTAATTTTTTTTTAAAAGTAGAATCAAACCTGATGCTAACATTAGCATTTGAATCAAAAAGGCTCCGATTTAATGCTAATATTAGCTTGTTTAGCTAAAACTGTGATTTTATGATAAAATCATTGATCTTGACCTGATGGACTCATCATCGGTTAGTTTTTAACCTTTGACCTTTGATAAACGTTTTGTCCAGTGTGTAACGCTCAGATTTCCGTTTCCATGTGAGCAGACACGATGAGCTCAGAGCTGCAGTTAGAAACAACAAAAGGAAAAGCTGCAGCCTTGGCTGCTGATGTCACTTATTCTCAAGTGTTTTTGTCTCCAAACAAAAAAAAGAAACAAAAGTGACAGAAGAAATATGTTGTGCTGTTCTATCCTGTTTTGTACATTTCCTGAAGTCCAAGGTGTAGGCTACAGGAAAAATCCAGCTCGACGGAGGGAAGGTCGGCCTTCAGCGCTCCAGTCTGGAAAAACCATTAGGAGGAAA
The DNA here is from genome assembly GCA_016801845.1 of Polydactylus sextarius. Taxonomy (NCBI): domain Eukaryota; kingdom Metazoa; phylum Chordata; class Actinopteri; family Polynemidae; genus Polydactylus; species Polydactylus sextarius. The sequence continues at coordinate 25,527,981 of CM028930.1, read as the reverse complement.
AAGAAGGAAGAGAGTAGGTCTCAGTTATTTCCTCTCGTTTTTCTTTTCCCTCCATCATCTCAGAAAAAGTGCTGGAGCGTCGCGGCGGCGTTGACGACGACTCAGGACCGAAGCGAAGGGTCACGAGGTCACGTTAAAACAAACAACACGTGTGTTTTAATCTGAATTAATGCAACAAAAGGAAATTCAATTAAATCCAAAATTAGATGCTATCAAAGCGTGGGTTTGTTTCACAACAGCTCGACGTGAAGAGCTGCCAAACTGTTGGGTAATCACCTGTAAAACAATGAGCGAGAAATAGACTCAGGAAGTTTATAGAGATTTATATAAAACACACGAGCAGCGTTTTAGTTTCAGCTTCTCCTCAACGCCTTTTATTTTGAAGGAGCCCCGTCAGAAAGACAAGTGGTGTTCGTCACAGGCCTTTGTGAGCTCAAACCCTGCGGCTTTCCTCAGGTGCTCAACGTTTCCCTGCAGCTTTCCAAAGCAAGCGTATTGGTTAACCACCCAAACCACTCGAGCATAATGCAATCTCCGATTCACAACACACAAAATGTATTGGCAGCGCTCCACGCAACCTAATCCAGGAAGGGGAAACATTTCTGCAAACAGACTCTTGTTGAAAACGTTTAATGAATGGTTTCTCCTCGTCTCTCAATGATGTGGAGTCTCCGGGATTTTTCCAAGTTTCCTCCGGTTTTGTGCTTTTTTGTTTTCCTCATTCCAAACTATCAACAGGGGAGAGACGAGCCGACAGACAGAGCTGCCTCTGTGCACGGCGCTCTGCAAACACACAAGGCAGCTGTCCTGGAATGTGCTCGCAAATTATGGCCCTGGCCGTCGCTAAAGAAAATAAAATTGATGCAATCTGTAGAGCATGCAGCTTTTAATTAGTGGCTTCCGTCTCCTAATTGGTTTCTCTCCGTTTCCCTCCGCCTTAATTCGGGATCGGACCAATTGACCGTGCTGCATTTAGAGCGCTTTGTTTGTCTAGAGAGAAACCGAACACCGTAATCAAGACGCAAAATGAACGTTGTCGAGGGGAAGACGGCAAATCAGGGCACGGAGCGGCCGAGCTCGATGTTTTTATAGTGTTACATGTGTAGCATTAGCACGTTAGCAAAATAAGATCCTACAGAATGCTAACATGCTCATTTAGAAGCAACTTAGAGAAAATACAGTCCAACTAAATGCTAAAATTAGTATTTTAGCAAAAAAGCATGCACCAACTAAATGCTAGCATTAGCATGTTAGCAAAAATATGATCCTATAGAATGCTAAGATGTTAATTTCAGCAAAACAGGATGTTTGAAAAAATATGGTCCAACTTCATGCTAGCATTAGCCTGCTAGCGGATCCAACTAGCTTTTGAGCACAAAGGGATCCAATGCTATCATTAGCATTTTAATAAAAAGCATACACTAACTAAATGCTAGCATGTTAGGACAAAAGAAGTCAAACTTCATGCGACCATTAGGCATTATAGCCAAAAAGCAAGATCCAACTTGATGCTAGCATTAGCATGTTAGCAAAAATAGGAATCCAGCTTATTGCTAACATTAGCATTTTAGCCAAAAACAACAGGATCGAGGTTAACAGCAGTAACATTAGCATTTCAGTAAAAAAAAGCATGCACCAACTAAATGCTAGCAAAATAATATAATGCTGTATATAATATATGCTAAGTTGCTAATTTTAACAAAAAACACTGTGCAACTAAATTAGCATGTTAGCAAAATAGGATCCAAGTTTATGCTAACATTAGCATTTGAGCAAAAAGGCATGCACTGACTAAATGCTAGCATGTTAGGAAAAAAAGGAATTTGTGCTAGCATTAGCTTTTTAGCTAAAAAGAATGCTAATATTATTGTTAATGCTAACATTAGCATGTTTTCTATTTATGCTAAACGTTTGACTTCCCAATCATAAATAAGAGGAAGTGAATGTGTCAGCATCAGTCAGACGCGTTTAAAGCTCCGAGGTCAAAGGTCATAAGTTTGTAAAGACGTTTCCGTGGATGAGTTCAGTTCGTATGTAGCTCGTATTTAACAACAGACAGAAAATAAAGGTCCGTTCATGCAGACGCCAGGTTCTGTCTCATGTAATGAGCTCGCTTCATAATGGAGCTGGAAAGTGTTTTATCTGAACGCAAATGTTTACCCACGACCTGACAACACAGCCATGTTTACTGCACGCAGCATCACAAAGCTGTGGTATGTTTACTGCTCTTAGTGCAGTTTCCATTCAAGGTGTGTGAGGCAGGTAAGACAATGATTGACTTCTCTCAGCTGCTGCAGTAACGAAGCCACAGAGACGATGGTTGAAATAAACAAAAAAAAAAAGAAACGAGGCAGAGTTTGATAACGAGCAGAGAGATGACGACTGGAGCTGCAGAGATAAAGTGTGGGAAAGGAAGAGAAGCAGAGAACAAGGACAGAGGAAAGAGGAGATAAAAGACAGCGACTGCAGGTCACGGACGGACACACACACACACACACACACACACACACACACACACACACACACACACACACACACACACCGTGTCATCCTCCCTCATGTTTACTGTCTCCACAGCCAACAAACACATTTCCTTGTTACTGAGGAAACTGATTCTCTCCTGCAGCAGCGACACAGTCTGATAAAGTTCAAATGTTATAAAGTTACATTAAGTTACTGAAACTGAAACATTTTGGTTTTAAACGATTTAAAGTTTTAAAGAAAAGTTTCACCTGAGGTTTTTCTGCAGAAGCCAAACTAACTCTAACTCTAAACCTCCACAGAAACATGAGACTGTAGATGATCTGTGGGTTTCTACAGTTTCTCTACTTGAAGTTCTGGTCATGTGGTAAATGTAGGAGCATCTAGTTTCACTTACTCACAGCTAACATTAGCTTCCCTTAGATCATCACAGCTAATGTTAGCTTCACTAGATAACTACAGCTAACATTAGCTTTACTTAATTAATCACAGCTAACATTATTGGCAACAACTTGATGCTGATGATTACTCTAATTAAAAAGCTAAAATTGTGACTGTGATTAGCATTTTAGCAAAAAAAGCAAGTTCAGACCTACTGCTAACATTATTATTAAAGCACTGAAGCCTGAGGTTTTTTCTTGCAGATGCACAGACTCAGATTAACCTGCAGTTTAATCAACACATGTCTGATCTGGGTTCTGGTTTTTCTCTCTGGGTCAGTAACAAACATGATGACGATGATGATGAAGACTGAGACTTTACTCTGGTTTTGTGTTTGTGTTCTTTCAGTAAAGATTCAAACGTGTCGTTCTCTGGTCGGTTTCTGTCTGTTTACAATTAGAAGAATGAATCTTCCACGACTGAGCGCTCAGCTGGCAGCGCCGACTCTCAGGAACAAGGGAGCTATTAGTGGAGGAACTGAGGAAGGAAGGAAGAGGGGAAAGCCAAGGGGAAGGCCGTCCAGCTCAGAGGCCCAGGGAGGGGGGAGGAGGATGGGGGAGGAGGGGGAGGGAAGGAGGTTATAGAGGGATCAGAGAGGAGGGAAGGACCGTGGAGGAGGAGGAGGCCACATCTGCCTGAGGAGGTCAGTTCAGAGGAGGAGTTGATGGAGGCTGGAGCATCACCCTCCTCACCCCTCCTCACCCCTCCTCACCCCTCTAGGATAATATTTTACTTATTTTCACTATTTGTAGCTTTTTAACCGTAGAAGATGTAAATATTTTACTATATTGTCTATTTTTATTGAAATAACTAAAGTTGAGGAGCAGTAATGAGATTCACATCAGATGTTAGCTTGATAAGTTGTAAACAACCCCAACACAAGCTAACGTTAGCATTGACACATCTTCTTAACAGTAGATGATACAAGTCTTGAGTGATTACGTGTGTTTTATTTGCTCGTATCTGAAGTTAAAGTTCAAGTTTAGAGGAACATTTAGGCTAAAATTAACCTGAAGTTATAAATTAGAGACGTCATAATCATTTCAGATGTCAGCTTCATATGTTAGCTAATCTACTAGCATCTTAGCTAGCTGTCCCTGTAAACAACCCTAACACAAGCTAGCGTTAGCACTGACAAACGTATCTTTACTAACAGTGGATGATATTAGTTAAATGTGGATAATAAACTGTCTCCATGTAACAATGTAACATGTTTATAAACTTTTTATTTCAACTTGATGTAAAAACATTTACTTCTCATACACTTCCACCTGTTGCTGTGTTTTCATTGGATCTCACTGGCCACGCCCTCTTTTCCTCAGCAGCCAATCAGAACAGTTTGTGAATGTAGAGTTTAGTAGCAGCTTCATATTTGACCTGAACTTTCAGAAGAATTTTCTTTACACAAACATCGTTTTACACTAGAACAACAGTTGAAACATGAAGCAGCTGCAGGTGATGGAGGACGACTGTAACCTCCCCTATCACCTCCCCCTTCATCTCCCCCCTCGTCTCCCCCCTCCTCCCCCTCTGGGCAACAAGATGATGTAGATTAGTTGAATTTGACTCCTGGACCAGTCGACCTCAGAGATTCCTTCAGTTCTCGGGAACAAACAGAGATTAGGATGAAGATGAGACCATCCTCACCCTCCTCACCCCACCAGGGGGGGAGTATTTAATGGGTGTGACACCCCCACCCTCCTCCTCACCCCTCCACATCTGACCCAAGTCAAGGTTTTGTGGGTAAGAGACAGAGAAAAAAAAAACGCTTGTGGGGACTCCTGACAGATGTAAATTACTTTAACTTCAGAGATGACAAGTGGAAGCGCACACACACACACACACACACACACACACACACACACACACACACACACACACACACACACACACACACACACACACACACACACACACACACACACACACACACACACACACACACACACACACACACACACACACACACACACACCTAAAGCCAGCCTCCTTTCACACGGTCATTATATCAAAAACTTTCCTTTAACTCTTTAATTTATTTATTTCAGCTTCATTAAAACCGTCAGACGATGTGACCGTCACCTGTCCAGGTTTCTAAGACGATAAATCGACCAAACACAGCAGCAGCAGCTCTGATCTGTTCAGAAACATAGAAACGTGACTCCAGCTCTGACAGACGAGTGGTCGTCGTCTCATTAGGACTCAGAGTCGAGGGTCGATTTCACCTCAGCTACAATGAGAAACTTCAGTCTGGAGGAAGACGAGTGTGGTGGGTTGGAGGATATAGATCAGGATACGTTACTGCTGTGAAATAAAGGTCCGTTTGTTGAACTATTCTTATAAAAAGCAGCACCGGACCTTGTTGAGGTGAAGTAAAAACCAGGAGACATTAGCCGAGCCCCCTCTCCCTTCAACTCCCGTTTCAAATCCCCCCAAAACTTACACCTTATCCACTTGTAAGCGGCTCTTAATGTGGTGTTGGGATCCCGGAGCAGAGCGCCAGGCTCAGGGGGCTTCAGCAGGGGAGATTTACTACATACAAAGAGACTATTATTTGTTGCCCCACCACCGCCCCCCAGTTGGCCCCCTACCAGCCTCTATTCTGGATGTGGGTCTGACTGGATCCTCATGGTAGCGAATGATGAATCCTTCCTTCTCAACAAACACCAGACCAGCTGATGATCACCTGACGAGTCTGTTTAATAACTGTGATCAATACTGATACTGATCAGCTTCTTTCTGACAACAGGAAGACGTCTTAATACGAAACAAATAAAAGATACAAACACCCACACACTTCAAAATAAATCGATCACGTCTGTTAGCTTGATATGTTAGCTAATCTACTAGCATCTTAGCTAGCTGTCCCTGTAAACACTGTAGTAGATAACAACCCCAACACAAGCTAACGTTAGCATTGATACACAGAGCTTTGCTAAATTTCGCTGCTAGCAACAGTAGCAGTAAAAATACTATTTGTAGCAACTCAGAAAATGTTATTACTTCGTTTTTGGCGACGACAACAACTAATAATTTAATGATTATTTGATGTTTATTAAAAATTTCTTGTTAAAAGATGTTTCACTGCAGCAAAACTTGAGGTTCAAGCTCTTGATAACAGTCAAGCTAACGTTAGCTAACATCAAACCAAAGTTACGGTACGACAAATCAATCAACTATTAATCTGTAATCACATCAGATGTTAGCTTGATACATTAGCTAATAAACTAGCATCTTAGCTAGATAACAACCCTAACACACGCTAACGTTAGCACTGACAAACCTATAGCTTTGCTAACACTAGCTGCTGGCTACAGTAGTTGTATAGAAATACTATCTGTAGCTAAATGTTTTCAGGTGGCGTCCATGTTACTAGACTTTTAACTGGTTGTTATAGTTTCAATTATTCATCAAAATGTCCTGAAAATGGTTCTAACCATTTATCTAAGTCATTTATCGTATATATTTAGTTTATTTACATTCATAGCTATAGTTACTGTCATTAGTGTGGATGAGCCATAACAACTGTAGAGGGCGCTGCCACAAAATGAAGTTTAGTTAAACAAAAACTAATTAATTTACTGTCTCTTTGTAACACTGTAACAATGTGTTTATTTAAAACTTCAAGTGAATATGTTTCCTCCTATACGCTTCCACCCGACACTGCGTTTTCATTGGATCTCCCTGACCACGCCCTCTTTTTCTCAGCAGCCAATCAGAACAGTTTTGGATGATGGAGGACAGACTGACTAATTTTATTACCATCCAGAATAAAAACCAGAGGATCTATAATTGATCCCTGACGGACGCCGGATCAATCGATAGTTAAAACTCAACCTGACAAAACAGACAAATGAAAATCAACTAAACTAAACTAAACGACACTGTTTTCCTCGACACGATTCAACGTTCAAATCTCTGAATGCAAACTAAAGAAAGACTAAGTCGCTCTTAATTCCTCAGAAAAAAAAAATCAAAGTAAAACTACTGATTTTCTCCTAAAAAAACAAAATAGCAAACTGAAACATTTTGTAGCTGCTGGGTTTGATTGAGACACAAATAAAAAAAGAAGCACAGGAAAAGACGGTGCAGTGAGAATAAAGAGAGACACATGGAGACGTTAAAAAGAGACGGAGCATTTATGAGAATAAACGAGATTTCCTGAACTGAGAGCATTCCAAGGGCGCCGGTGGTCTCAGCTTGCCAAGAGGCAAGACGACACATGCTGGAGATGTCTGCCAGGTAGCAGAGCACAAAGAGCCCTCATTTCCTCCCATACCTCCCCCCTCACCTCCCTCACCTCCTCCCCCCTCCCTCCTCCACTCATCAAAACCAAAACACAGAGAATCTGACAGAAACCTGGTCGAGGTATAAACTCCTTCACAGAAACGTCTCCGACCACGCGGCGCAACGCAGCCGCCCTGTTTTCACATCCCAGGATTTTCTCTGTGTTTTCTGGTGTAAGATGACACTAATACAACCCTTGAAGTTTGATACTAGCCTGGGGATCCTGCCTCCTCATCCTCACCCCCTCAGCCTCCCAGAGCTCATCCCTCCCCAGGTGGTGTCCCGTTACGTCCTCGATAAATACCCACACACTCTGTGTTTTCTTTAGCCACTGTAGCTTCACTAAGCCACAAACCAAAAACTGTCTGCTCTGCCTTGAAATGACAGCAGGAAATAATCTGCAACCGGGAACAGGAGAATAATGTCTTTACAGAAAACACTTTAAATCCAGTCAAAAACAAAGAGTGAGAAGTTTATGGCGGACGAATCGACAGCGCCTCATTCACAACTGTGCAGGAACAAACAGTGAATGAGCTCTAATCCTTTAAGACAGCAGCAATAGAGACGCCATCATTACTTGGCTTGTCACCAGAGGAGAGCAGAGAGCTCAGGAGACGATAACGTGAGTCCAACACAAAATAAAATGCGGCCTGTTTTGACTGGACGGCCTAGAGCTGCTCTGTTAGCCCAAGGTTGTTTCCTGTCGAGAGGAGGTTTGGATCAGGTCGACGCTTGAGCCAAAGAAAAGGCAAAACAAAGAGAAACAACTCGACGGTTTAATATGACGACACTGGGATGTTACTTCACGGATCAGGTTTGAATTCAACACAACCACACAGAGAATCATTTATCAGGAAATTATTACAAAATACTGTTTCCAAATTAAGATTCCTTCTAGGTTTTAAATTATTATCACAAAATCAAAAGGATTTATAACTGATCTGAAAGTGGCGAGGTGGGAAACTCCACCACTCTGGTGATAACAAAAGCATAAATCATGTTGAAAACATCACTGATTAAGATCTTGGATACCAGCATGTAGAAGAGAACATGAATGGAAAGCCACGGACACACACACACACACTGATGTGAGTGTGTAGGAAGGAAAAAAATCAAAGCTACTTTTAGCTAATGCCTGAATATTTACCAAGCGGTTCACTAATTACGGTCTGGAGGAATTCAACTGTGATTACAATTAGCGACGTTGGTAAACACTGGCAGATGTTCAGACTGCTGCTCAAACTGGCCTCAGGTCAGATATTTACGTCCTGTCACTGGAGAGAAAAATAAAAACTAAAACTAAAGGTCAGAACGAGGGATGAGTTTACTTCATTCATTAATGCATCTTTTATTTATGTCCGTTAGCGACGAGGACGCTCGGAAACAAAGGACGAAGAATCCAGAGTGATGATAAAACATTTAACAACAAACGCTGAGACTTTCTTAAAATAAAATAAATAAAAACGACAAAACTTAAATTTAATCGACAACGTGAAAACGTGCAGCTGAAACTTCATCTTTAGATGATTTGATGCAACAACACGTTTGTTCCTTCGCTGGTTTTTATTTTGTGGTGAAACTTTATTTCATGTGAATTCGTCAGATAATCAGACGAGTCCTGAACAAAGTGAAGCTTCAGTTTAAACAAAAGAGAATCACAAAGTTTCTAATGTGTCAGTGTTTTTCTGACGGAGGTGATTCACGTCAAGTTTGGCGCCATCTTCTGTTCAGAAACAACACTACAACCACCTGAACCTCACCTTCACTCACATCATCACAACACAAACAAACGGGTTCAGTTTTAATCAAAAACGGTCGGATTCAGATTATTTATCGTCAGAATAAACTAAAAAATTTAACGGTTAAAGAGTTAAATTAAATAAAGGAGCTACAGCTGTTTATTCTTCTGTTTCAACCAGAAACAACGAGAATAAATCGGATCAGATGAGTCACGGTTTGATTTAGATTTATTGTTCAAAGACAAAGACGATCAGATGTTTTTAATTTAATTTAATTAAACGTTCAGGTTGAAGGAGCCGGAATCAGACCAGCAACACATCATTTAACTTGTTACATTTTAACTAATAAATCATCTTTTATCTGTTTTCATTCAGTGTTTTTTAGATTTTGTTGATATGAAATAATTCATCTGATGAATTTTAACTGCAGCGACATTAAATCCGTCTCACCCAAACTTTCCTTCGGTCTTTTATTGTGTTGCCTGTGTTTGGTTTCGTCCTGTTGATCTAATAAAATCTCATCTGGTCGAAAAACACAGAGACGACATCTGTGACTGATCTGCTGCCTCCTCATCGCTCTGATGGAGGCTGAAACAAACTCAACAACAAAACAACAACTTTCTACAACAACAAGATGAAAAATGGAACCTGAGGAAGTTTATTTACAGACGTCACTTCCTCCTGATCGGAGATGAACCTCTGCAGCTTCGACAACTTTATTAACAACATCAGTAAAAACATAAAGTCTCAAAATGTTCATCAAACGATTCAGCTGCTTCGTTGCGTCGAATCTGAACGTTTGTTCAGTTTCATTCACAAGAAACAAGAAGATGAAACATTGAAAAGTTGAAAAGTTTGTCATCGAGTAAAAAGACAAAACGAATCGTTGACTATTCCAAGTGAAAATGACACATCATTGTTCTTACAGCAACGTAGCTTTAATCTAAATGTTCATACTGTTACTAAATGTTTCTTTTACACTTAAAATAAAATCTGTTTCTTTATATTTATTAAATAAAAATGTTTGTGACAAACAGGAAACAGTTTGATGGACGATGTCGTCTCCTTTCAAACTAAAGCAAACGTCACTTTCTCTTCTCTGAGTCTCTGAACTGTCTCCTCCATCAGCTGCAACAATGAGTCTGACGACACGACGACGGCACATTCATCTTCATCTGTCTCACACACACACACACACAGACACTCTCACTCACATGCACACACACATGTATATATATATATATATATATATATATATATATATATATATATATATATATATATATATATATATATATATATATATATATATATATATATATACACACACATGTGTAAATAAAAAAAAAAAAACATGAAACAACTGTCATCTACAGTGAACTGATGATACGATATCTCTACTGTAGCTCAGAGAGTCTTCATTCATATCACACACACACACACAGCGGGGGGTGTAATCTGATTACTCTGCTGCCCGGGAGACCACTTCCTGAGAGGGAGGCCAGCTTGTGGAAACGCCTGGGGTTTCCCATCTGTCCACCCAGGGGCTTGACCCCCCGCCTACCGATAAATGAGTTTCAATCTTTGTCTTAATGCAGCTGACACACACACACACACACACACACACACACACACACACACACACACACACACACACACACTCAGCGTTGGTGTTTCTTAGTGTTTGTTCCTCTAATGGAGTTTGAAATGAAACGACAACCAGTTGCAGAGGTGGAGGAAGTGGCTGTCATGGCTGAACCACAGAGATGGATCAGTTCTCCACAAGTGGTCCACAAACCGGTCTGAGAGAGGAGGGGGTGGGAGGGGGTGTGGAGGGTTTGTCATTTCTCTGAGGAGGATCAGTGAATGTTGATGGATCTGAAACTTTAACATTAAACTCAAATAATCCACATTTCATATTATTTAATCTATAACAATAAAATCATTAAATAAAGAGACAGACTGGTTTCTCTGCTGCTGTGATGAGGTTTCAGAATAAAAGTCTTCCTGACTGAGGCACTGAGCTTTAGTTCCTCGTGTCCTTTGTGACGAGGCCCAGACCCCGTCTTTGATCAGCGCTCAGGAAATTTCATTAGGACGGAGATGAGGAGGATAAGAGGCCAAAGAAAAGCTTTAGTGGATGGGAAGAGGAAGAGACGGAGATAAAAGGAGAGAAAACAGAAGATGGAGGCTCTCAGAGGAATAAAAACACTGATAGAGACACAAAGGAGGAAGTGAAGAGGACGGACGTTTGACCTGATCTGGATCAGCTCTGATGCTTTTAATGAAATTTATCTATAAATCTTTTTACTAATGAACTCAACAAAGAGTTAAACACACAGATGCAAACACTAACACTAACCTGGAAAAATCTGGATTAACTAACGTAGCAAAGTTTGATAGATAGACATACTTATTGTTATTTAACTTATTAAAGTTAGCTGAAGTAGCTAATAACTTGATGTGTTTTCTCTCGTCTTCAGCTTCATCGTCTGGTCGACGTGTTGATATTTGATTAAAAATAAAAACAGTCAGCGTCATGACGGAGATTAAACACATACATCAAGAATCAACATTGTAACATCGTAACATTTACATCAGGACGTCGTAGACGACTGGATCATCGACCGAGAAGGAACAAGATTTAAAGCGGAGGCAGCAGGTTGTGACGACAACAACCAGACAGCAGCAGGTTGTTCACAACAAACACTGAGTTTAGAGTTTACTACAAAGTTAAACTTGCAAAGAGACACAAAGTTACAGCCAGTGACACCAAAGACTACGAGTGTTGATCTGACTACGACTTCTTCCATAAACTAAATTTATAAACTTAGAATGTCACGAAGTTTGTTACAAAACTTAAAAACTAAAAAGATGAAGAACTATTCCAGCCCTTGTTCCTCAAACCGTGTAGGTTTGAGGTTAAACAACATCATGCTACTGCCCCCTACTGTCTGGGAGGAAAATTCATTCACACAAGACAACGTAGACACTCAGATTTGATACAACTTGTCACACAAATGTGACGTGTGGTAATGGCCAAGATGGCTAATGTAGCATATGTAGCTAATGTAGTTGGCTAATGTAGCATATGTAGCTAATGTAGTTGGCTAACACGTTGGAAGTTGAAATTCAAACATTTCCAGTTTTACATTTCCAATTCAACAATTCCTGGTTAAATCGTCTTAAACACGATGATTATAAACTAAATATTCTAGAGGTTTTAGAATCTTGATGAACTAAAATAAATCAATCAGATGAAATCATCAAGAATCAGAGAGTCTGTTATGATCGGCGGTATCGGTGACGTCAGGAATCGAATCTTTACAGTTGGGAAACAAACAACAACAACAACTCATCTCTGGAGCTGTAAACTTCTGACGTTTCAGCGATTTCATGAAGAACGACACAAACAAACTAAAACGAGTTTCCGTTTTGACTAAAACTATAAAACCACGGTGTTAAATTCCTCTGAGCATCACAACAACAGACAGATGTTGACCTTTGACCTGATCAATCATGTCCAACAGAGGACGGAGACGTCTCCTGAACCTGATCAATCACCGACCAAAGAGGAGGAAGCGGCGATAAAGACGTGTTTACCTTATCAATCATGTCAGGTCGGTTGGTGGCGGCGAGCACGGTGACATCTCGGAGCTGCTCCACGCCGTCCATCTCCGTCAGCAGCTGAGCCAGGACACGGTCGGCCACGCCGCCGGAGCCCGAAGAGCTTAAAGAGACGAGGACGAGGAGGTTAACGAAGGGAAACAGACGAGAAAGAAAGGTTCATCTAAATCAGACAGAAAATGATGCTGATTGGTCCTTCGTCTCCGTGTAAGATGTCTCATTTCAAAGGCTAACTGTGCTAATGTTAGCTGAAAGGCTAACCATGCTAACATTAGCTGAAGTTGCTAAGTTAGCGAAGATATATAAATTAGCTAAGCTAGCTAACGCAGCGAGGTTACATAATGTAATGAAGAAATCTCCCAACACAGTCCAATCAACTGTAGCCAAATTAGCTAATATAGCTAAACCTCCTAACATAAGTTAGCTAACACAGCAAAGTTTGCTAATATAGCTAAATTAGCTAACACAAAGAAAGCTGCTAACATAACGAAACATCCTAACATAAACAAGTTAGCCATTGTGGCTAAGTTAGCTAACAGAGCGAAGTTTGCTAATATAGCCAAGTTAGCTAATAAGATAGCTAATGTAGCTAAAGTGCACAATGTGAGTTTGCTAAATGTAAGATAACACAGCCAAGTTGCTAACTTTGATGCATTAGCTGCTGTAGCAGCATTAACTGCTACAGCAGCTAACGCATCAAAGTTAGCTAACATAGTTAAGTTAGCCATTGTAGCCAAGTTAGTCAGTTTTCTCTAAAACCTCCTCAGTTCAGTTGTTGTTTGGGACTAAACTGTAACAGTTTGACTGAAGAACATTTTCCTTCATGTTTCGTTCAGTTTCACCTGTTGTTGAACGATGGAGAAAATGAATCTTAATTAGACAGAAACTGGGAGAGAAAGGAAATGATTTATGGTGTAAAGTGATGAATCACAGAGAGATAAGAGACAGATGGGAGGAGGGATGTCATGAACTGTGAGGGAATAAAGAAATATGTAAAGAAAAGATACAGGATGATGGATGAATCATGTTCTAACTGAGCCTTAAAACTTTTCCTCAATCATCGCTGATATTTTCAGTTTATATAATAAAGAAAACTGTCCAGTTCTCGAACTGTTGCATAGTTTCAGCGACACGCTGTTAGCAGCTTCTTTCATTAGCGCAAAGCTCTGGCAGGAGGAGTGAAGTTTCCTGCCAATGCCATCCCATTGAGCCGAGCTCCAAACACGGCAGCAGGGAAACAGGACGTCCCTCTCGAATAAAGCAGCCCTTCTTCAGAAATTAACTAATTTCACCTTGTTTGGACTTTGTGAACATTGAGTCTCTGTTCTGCCAAAAATCTGGCAAAGTTTATAAATGTTAGTTCATCTCTCCTGAGATTCAGGAAATTCATCATTTCATGCAGGAAAACCTGTTTTATGTCAGTTTTTATTTCATTAAAACGTGATGCGGGTGGAGGTGATGGTGTGCGCTGACGCTAACAGGTTAGCATGCTAACTTCAGTCGATAAAAACAGGAGGAGACATCGTAGACAACATTTTCTAAAGTTGACGTCAGCTCGCGATGAGTAGAAGAAAAAAGTTTGATAAACTTCTCAGTAAACAGCTGTTAATGCTAATGTTAGCTACCTAGCAGGAATGCTAATGTTAGCAACATAGCATTAGCAAAAACTTACACACTGCACCTTTAAAACATATTTATCACTATGAGTAGAAACTAGTGTCAAGAAATAAAACAGGACTTGGAAACCAAAATTACACGTTTAACAGAATAAACAAAGAAAAACTCTGTCTAGACTGCAATTTGTCTTATTGTGACTACGACTAAAGTTTAGACTCCATCCAGACCGCTAACATTTCTAGATGAGATAATGTAGCCAAGTTAGATGAAGTAGCTAACTTAGCTACTGCAGCAAAGTTAGTTAATGTAATGAAAGTTGCTATCAAGTTAGCAAACATAGCCAAGTGAGCTAACCTTGCCCAGTTAGCAAACATAGCCCAGTTAGCAAACATAGCTAAGTTAGCTAACGTAACCCAGTTAGCAAACATAGCCCAGTTAGCTAACATAGCTAAGTTAGCTAACGTAACCCAGTTAGCAAACATAGCCCAGTTAGCTAACATAGCTAAGTTAGCTAACGTAGCAGAAGTTGAAGTTGAACTCTGTAGCTAAAATCTGAGAGCCTGAAATGTTTCTGCACATTTTCTCTTTTCTCTCGATGTAAATTAGCGAGAAGCTAAATCTGCTATAAGCATCTTTTCTATTGATGTGATTAATGCATTTTGTCGACAGTCTGTGGAAAAACTGGATAAACTAGATTGGATCTTTTTTTTTTTTTGGCACCAAGGGAATAAAGTGCATCAGAATAATTAAATAATAATGTAATAAACAGAATCATCAGCGTCTCTTTAATAAAGTGGTGAGTGTGTCGTCGCTCGGTCTTATTTTCCACAGAGCAGAGCAGACTCCGTCTGTTGACAGCAGCAGCGGAAGTGCCAGACGTCATTAACAGAGACGAGGCTGCAGACGAACACAAAGGAGCTCTGTCACTGAGATATGAAGGGATGAAGGGGAGGAGGGGGAGGGAGAAAGTTTGGGTGAGGAGAGATAGCAGAGGATTAGAAACAGGACAGAGGAACTGAAGAGAAAGTATTTAAATGAAACATTTTTATTTTTTCTTTTTAAATCCTTAAATCCGTCTTTTCTTTCCTCTTCGTCAGAAAACACTTGTGTCTCGGTTCTTTACGAGTTTTCTCTTCACCTCTTTCTTTCTGTAAATCTGTCTCCTCTTCGTCGCAGCGTCCGACAGATTTACAACCTTCTCCTCATCTCGTCTGCTCGTGTCAACAGTTTGAATTCCTGCCGACGTGTCTGAGCCACTCCATTGATTAAAAACACGGCAGGAAGCAAAGACTAATAAATTTCCTTTATACGCAGATCGGCTCTAAGTGGCTTTTTGTAAAATGGTGAGTGGGCCGGAGGCAGCGGTCCAGACCTGCGTCCATCACCGACAGATGACAGAGTCTACACGTCCAACTGCATTAAAGGCTGAACATCAAGATAAAGAGGAAGGAAGTTTAATCAAACTGTAAAAGCTGAAGGAACCAGACGGAAACGTGATGGATGAAGATGAGATGAAACACTGAAGTGAAGGTCAAAGGTCAAACAGCCGGATGGTTTAAAGAGTTAAAGGTTCAATGTGACGTCGTCTCTGCACCTGATGATGGTGTTTGTGTTAGCATGCTAACATTAGTGAAAAAAAATAAACTAAACGAGAGAATGAACAGGTGCTAATGCTAACCCTAGCCACGTAGCCGTCTGTCGCTAACAGGTCTGCATCGGTAGTTTTAGCTGAAATAACTAAATGAAGGTTTATCATCTAAAGTCACAGCAAGAGGTCACATGACCACAGTAGTAGGAAGAGCCTGTTTTACTTATTGTAACATTTTATATCATATTTTATCTACAATATGCTACATTTATGATACAGCAGCTAAACATTGTTGTTGTTGAAAACATCAATGTAACAAATGTGTCATTTTTCTTCTGTTTCATGTCAAATAATTTTCTCTTTGATTAGAAACAAACAAGTTGTTTAGAAATGACTGATCAGACTGTTGTAGAAACGTCTGTATTGTTTATTTCTATATTCAACGTGTTGCTCAGGATGAGACTTTTATAAAAACAGACACGTTGTGATGTTTACGTCCTGATTCTTCCTCCTGCAACATTGAGTTTCATCGACTGTTCGACCAGGAAGCGGCTGCATATTTGTCCTCCCATCTGCCGTGAAAGGCACAATGAAGTGTTTGTCCCTCTATGTGTGTCCTCCGCCCCCCACCCCTCCACTCCCTCGTCCTCTTTCCTTTAAGCCACAGATGTTCGGTAACGTCCCACTGAAGCTGCTACAGACAAGACTCGACTCTGTGTTTGAGCGACGGTGAAAAGTCACTGGTCCAACAGAAGACGAAGGAACAGTGTTGATGTTGAACTCTGATAGATGTTTGAGATGTTTCCTGCGTTCGCTCATAATGAATCTTTGTGAAGATGATAAATTAAAACCAACCACAGCCGTGACTCAGCGTTCATCATCTGTGGACAATGACCGAGCACAGAGCTGAAAATAGTCCAACTGAACCTGAGCGGCGAACAATGAGGCGAGGAGGAAATACATGTTTATACGTTGGGAAGGAACCGTCGCTGGCAGGGTTTTAGTCGAGTCGTTGCCTATTTTCTGTGGCACAAAGACAAACAGAACACGACGTACCTTCCTCTTTCACCGGCCAGAGCGTCAATCTCATCAAAGAAGACGATGGACGGAGCCACGGCCCTCGCTTTCCGAAACACCTGCAGCAGCGAGGAAAACAGGACTCATGAATCATTGTCACACAAACATACACAGGAAATACAAGCGCTCATTAATGTGACACGTTGCAGCTCCGCTCATCCGTTCATTATTACAACAACTAAAAATATTCACACAAACAATGTGAACTTATATAAGTGGAAGTGAATTAAAGACACACACCTCTCTGACCGCTCGCTCCGACTCGCCGACGTATTTACTCAGTAACTCTGGACCCTGGAAGAACAACAAGTTCAAAACGTTAAGTTGTTACACTGTAACGATTCAAAAAGACACAAAGTCACAAAGTAACAGATCAGAAAACGACAAGAAGTTGGATCAATATAGAAACATTGAAATGCTTCAAAAAAGAAACAAAGTCACAAAGTAACAGATCAGGAGCTTTGAAGTTTAAATTACGTGATAAATGACATCATCACCGTCACTGACGTGACGTTGATGATAAAACACATCTCTTCACTGCGACTGTGATCACTACATCACCATGATTGTTACTTCTGCTATTCCCACCATGTTGCTACTCGCTGCTCTTACTCTGTAATTACTGCTGCTATTTCTGCTCTCGGAGTTAAATTTAATCTTTGGTTTGTTCTGGTTTTAACTAAAACTAAGAGACGGATTTAACTTGAACTTTGATCATTGTTCTTTCTGCATCGCCGACTCTTTCGAGTGATTTATTTCAACTTTTAAGAGAATAATGTCGTCCACAGTCACTAATACCACAATTATACGTTATGATTCAACGTTTACTTTCACTGAACGAACACAACCTCCTCCCTCAGCTACTGTAGCTCTTTATTCTCTATTCAATCTACATCAAACCAATATTTCTCACATTAAAAAACATGGAAAGTTTCTGAAAGTTGTGTTATTTTCACACATATGATCACAGTGACCTCTGACCTTTGACCCCCAAATTCTAATAAGTTCACCTTTAATTCCAAGTGAATTTTTGTGACAAATTTGAAAAGATTCCCTCAAGGAATATTTCAGATATCTTGAAAGAGAATCTGAACACAGCTGCTAGCTAACGTTAGCTAATGGTTGCCAACGTTACGGACAACTTCAGCTTGATAACTTTAACTCATTATATCTTTTATTTGTGTTTTCACATAATAACAAGATCTAGCTTCATGCTAAACTAGCTAAACTTCACTTTTAACAGAAAAAGTTGAATCAAACCTCATGTTAGCAATAGCATTTTAGCGGAAAAACAGGACCTGACTAATATTAGCTTGTTAGCAAAAAACAGAATCAAACCTGATGTTACATTAGCTTTGGTCATAACTTGCTAAATACATGACTTTGTCAACAAAGTAAAATCAAACCTGATGCTAACATTAGCATTTAAATCTTTAGAACTACTAAACAATCGCAATTTATTAAAAAACAGGACGTAGCTTGATGCTAACTAGGTTTGGGCGGTATCCATTTGTTCATGCTCTAGTAGTCTGCTAGCTTGATGCTAACACATAATGGAAAACGCCAAAGATGGGCTAACACAATTAGCAATCACGGTAGTTTTAACTCAGCTAACGATGTTTAACCTCAACATGTTTCATGTAACAACATGTGACAACATGTGATCTTGTGTTTAAGTCATAAACTCTGAGGGAACCAAGTTAAAACCACTAACTTCTCTGCTGCTTCACACTGTTCAGATATGATTTTTTAATCTGATAAGTAAACACAATTTATTCATGTTGACAAATTTACGTAATCAACGTTGAAGTAGTCGGCCCGTATTCTGCCCTCTAGTGGCGTCTGAGCTGCACTACAATAACATCGCTTCACTGTTGTTTCAGTGAGTTGAATTAAAATGTAGATATTTATTTTTGAAGATATAAAAACATATCACCAGTATTGTTTCATACCATCCAATCCTAATGCTAACATTAGCTTGTTAGCTTGTAAAACCAGGCTCCATCATCAATGTTACTGTTTAAATGTTGCAGTTAAAGTCTCCTTGAAAACCATCAACACCAACTAAACTAAGACAAACACCAGAGGACGGGGCTCAGATCCAGGTTAATTATCTACTGTTGTTGAGTCAAACTGGTCACACGCCAGTTTAACAGCTGATTTATGTCTTTTCATAACGTTCATGAATTGAACGGAGGATTCATTGTTGTGTTTGTTACTTTGTAACATTTACGGTTCATGTCTGTTGTTTTCTGATCAAAAGAAGAGGAAGGACGGATTAATGCTGCTTGGCCTCTTCACTGAGGACAGGAAACTTTTTAAAACTCATTGTGAAGACACTTATAGTGGACAGATTTAACCAGATTAGCCAGGACATTGTCTCCATCGTCTTCTACCTTTTTAATCTCTTCCTCCGTGTCGTCTCCTTCACTCAGAGGCAGATAAACATCCACTCAACCTCAGAAGAACTTCCTCCCCAGTGATCCGACCTTTCAACACGTCGTTGTGACAGAGGAGACGTCTCTTCACTCTCAGTCTTTTGTCTCCAGCTCTAAGTGTGGAGCTGACTCATTAATCCCTCGTCCTCTCTCTCTGTGGCAGCGTCTAAAGGTTGGACACGCCGGCTTTAAAACCATTGACGCTGTGGAGCTACCAGCCACTGTGTGTGTGTGTGTGTGTGTGTGTGTGTGTGTGTTGGAGGTTTTGGTGGGAGGAAACTCAAATTGACAAGATGATAATAGGTTTTTTTCACACAGAAGAAACAGGACGAAATTTAAAGATACGACAGTTAAAATTCAAAGTCACCGACCGCTGGAAAAATATGATACTGTTACTGAAGATGACGGGATGATACTGAACCTTTGATACACGGACACACACTACACACACATTAATACACACTCTACACACACGACCTCAGACCTTATTCACCATCCATGTCTCTGACGTTAGTATGAAACTGGAAATGTTCAGAAAGTTCAAGGATGTTTCTTGTGACTAGTGAACAGTTTAAATAGTTAAATTTTAGTCAGTTAAACTGTTGAACTTTGACTTTTATCTGAAAGTTAATAAGATAAAAAATGTTGAGATCAAAGAGGAGGAAGAAAACAACCGATACAGTGTAGAAGTGAAACATTGTATCAACAGAAGATAAAAGTATCGATCTTTTATAGTAACAGAAGCTGCTGTTTACTACATTTAAATCAGAAACTATTCTCATTTTCTGTTTGAAGTTTTGTTTTGTTTCTGTGATTTAGAAACGTTTAACTTCAACTTTATTCCTGTTTATCATCAGTTACAGATCAATCGATATAAAATCTATTACCGTGTGTAATCAATGTTCTTTACATGATTTACTTCATTTGAAAAAGGATAAGAAATTGCAACATATAACAACATATCACAATACTTTTTAAATCGTGATATTTCATTTCCATCTCTGTTGTTTTCTACTTCCAGTTTTTGACATAAAGACAACATCAGTATAAACATCTTCATCCAGAACCAACAAACATTTAAAGTCTCATCAGGTCTGAAAGTTTTCAGTCTCACACAGCGACAACTTTAGAAAAAAAACCTCACTGATCAACTATTCAACGAGCTGATCAATCAATCTCTGTCAACCAGGGGGTGTCAGAGAGGGGAGGTGATGAATGAGAGGAGACAAAACACAGGGCCAGAGGTCAAAGCTCTGAGTAGAGGAAGTCAGAGACCTGGAGGTCATCAAGGAAACGTCCTGGGAGTTAAACTCCACAGTCTCCTGGTGGACCCACCTGATCCAGATCCAGATCCAACACAGGAAGTCACAGCTACAGTACATGGAGCCAGGTTTTATATACGTATGATAATTTATTCTATATGTCACCAGGATGTGAAGGTCTGAGTGTGAAATCATTTTATAACTTCAACTGTTCTGAAGTTGTTCAGAGAAAATCTGGAGTTTTGTTACAAAGTAACAAACAGATAAAAGATAAAAGACTAAAAGACTCCGTCTCTTCCATTTTAAAACAGCAATGATCAGTAAAGCTGGTTGAAGACATGAATGTGAACACATGATCGGTCATTAAACTCACAACTTCACTTCATGATGGATAAATCTTCACCTGGATCAACTCTTCCTCTTCTCTTCTCTGACTCATATTCAGAGTTCAGCCAGAACCTTCAACCATCGTCACCACAGAAAGAACCTGTGATACATCACCGCTTCATATTTCTGAGTAAACTCTGAGAGAAACTACACTTTCTGCCCTTTGAGTCTGTTTCAGTCTGAACTCATCATCATTTGATCCAAGAACCTAACTCTGGTCCAGACAACGAAACAAACAAACAAACGTCACCAATGACTCAACGATGAAAACTCACTTTGATAGCCAGGAAGTTGAGTCCACTCTCGTTAGCCAGCGCCTTAGCGATCATAGTCTTGGAGCAGCCTGGAGGTCCGTACAGGAGGACTCCTCTAGGAGGTCGGATGCCCATACGGGTGAAGGCCTCAGGGTGTCTCAGAGGCCACTCCACCGCCTGCTTCAGCTTCAGCTTCACCTCCTCCATCCCTCCGACGTCTGACCAGAGAACCTGAGGAAGACGAGACAGAAAGAGTCTTAATACATACTGTAAAAAACACCATCAATATGACAGTGTTAATCCAAAGTAACAGAAACTGTAACGGTTACAGATTCTGTCACACTGATTGTAATTGTTACAGTTAGAGTTTTGTAACAGTAACACTTGTAACAGTTTCTGTGAGATTTTTAACTTCTTTGTCTTAGTTACTGGTTCTTTAGAGAAAACAGATGTGAAATCACAATAAGAGATTAAGTCAATGAAAACTAATGAAATCTGAAGAAGGAAAGTAAAGTTGTGGAAACAGTGAAACATGAGAAGAACAAACCTGTCTGGACTTTGACCAAAATATGAACAAACATTTGTCAGGTTCAGTTGTTTTTATTAACTTCACAATAACATGTAATCAAACAGAATCACTGTACATAAACAGTCTTCTTACCGTTATTACTAATACATGTGATGAAGCTTTAATCTCAACACACGTGGCCAAATATGAAAGCAACAGACCAAACTCTCTGATTGAACATGATGTCAGTGATGTTCTCATGTAGCCTCACCGAGGAGGAGGAGGAGGAGGAAGGTTTTCAACTTTCTGGGCGACTCAGTAAATTTCAGAGAACTCCGAGTTCTTCCAGGACGACGACAGGTCAGAGAGAGAGAAGTGAAATAATAATAAAAGCATATTTGGACGGAGACGGAGGAGGAGTTGGCCAATAGCTGTCTGTCTGACAGATGGAGGGGGAAGGAGGGGGAAGAGGAGGGGGAGGCCGGCAGTGAACAACCGGAGGAGATAAAACAGATAAGGAGGAGAAACTCTCATCCTCCTCCTCCTCCTCCTCTTCTTCTTCTTCTTCTTCTTCGTCTTTATCTGTGTTTTATTTTCATCCACCTTCATACCTGCTCCTTCTCTCTATCGTTCTGTTTCCTCTCCTGTCTTATCTCAATCTCTGCTCCTTTTCTTTTCTTTTTCCTCCGTCCTACACTTGGCTCTATCTCCCTGATTACATTTACACACACACACACACACACACACACACACACACACACACACACACACACACACACACACACACACACACACACACACACACACACACACACACACACACACACACACACACACACACACACACACACACACACACACACACACACACACACACACACACACACACACACACACACACACACACACACACACACACACACACACACACACACACACACACACACACACACACACACACACACACACACACACACACACACACACACACACACACACACACACACACACACACACACACACACACACACACACACACACACACACACACACACACACACACACACACACACACACACACACACACACACAGACACAGACACACACACACACACACACACACACAGCACACACACACACACACACACACACACACACACACACACAGACACACACACACACACACACACACACACACACACACACACACACACACACACACACACACACACACACACACACACACACACACACACACACACACACACACACACACACACACACACACACACACACACACACACACACACACACACACACACACAGCAGTGAAACGAGGTTGTGAAGGGAAATGTAACCTGGTGTTTTCAGTCTGTACATGACACAGCAGGTAAATGATCTGATTTCTAACCTTCCTCTGAACTTATTCTGTTTTTATTCACTTAAAAACTTCACAGAGAAACTCACATTTAATAACAACTGACTGGACCAGCTGGAGGCTACGTTAGCCGCTACGCTAATAAAACCAACATCAATCTATGTGTATAATGTTACAACATGACACTAAATCAAGTGTTGCTTTAATTGGACGTGTCGACGTTTTAAGTCTTTGTCATGTTCCTATAAAATCATGATTAACACGTTAAAGAAATTAGCTGCAGTGTTGAAACAATATGGAGCTAATTTAGCTTAACATCCTAAAATGCTAATGTTAGCAACAACAACTACATTAGTACTCATGTTTGCATCAAGTTCGACTCAACTAAAATGCTAATGTTAGCATATATGGTTTAAATCTACTATGTTGTTAAAATTAATGATTTGTGTGTTTTACGAACAAGCTAATATTACCAGAAAGTTTTTTATTTACATGCTAACATAAGCTAGTTTTAAGCCTTTAATGCTAATGTTAGCATGTGGTTGGATTCTACTTTAGCTCATTATAAAGCAAACTAACATTATCATGAAGTTAAATCCTGCATTTTAGCCCAAATGCTAATGTTAGCATTTGGTTGAATTTGACTGTTTTGTAAAAATGCTGATGGCCAATGGCTAAAAGTAGAGTCACTTAGGTGATGAGGTTTGACCAGAGACGTCATGTTTGAAGCCGTTTTCATCGACCATCAGCGCCATCTACAGTTCAGTCTTTAATACACATCAGACGGTTGAATCCACATTACAGAGACTCGTTTGAACGACTCAGAATAAACGACCCAACAATCATCGTGACGACCTCTGTGACCTCGATGAGGATGGCAAATACTCCTGCTGACTTGTTTTTATCATATCATTTTTATCATAAACTGAATCTGTGAGTTTCTGAAGCAGCTCGAAGATGAAACAGTAAATACATCGAACCATGTTTCTACATTTCTTATCTGTTTTATCTCTACTACACTTCCTCTCTTTCCCTATCAAACCATCTCTCCTTCTCCTCTTTAAATATATTCTCTCCCTTCTCTCTTTCTTCCTGACTTCCTCCCCCGTCACCCTCCCCCTCCATCCAGAGGTAACACATCCCAGGCCACCGGCGCCGTCTCCGGGGTACGAAGCACCTAATGGAAACCTGGCGTCTGGCCACATACTGTAAATACCGAACAATTTATGGACAGAGCCGAGCGAGAGAGAGACACAGAGAGAGGGGGAGAGAGGACGGATGGAGGAGGAGGAGGAGGAGTGGTGGTGCAGAGATGAGGAGATAGGCCGGAAGCAGGAAAGTCAACCAGAACGCTCATTTGAAGCTCCAGAGACGAATGAAATGAAATAAAGAGTGAAGTGAGATAAAGACGACGGGAAAACAGACTCAGAGAAACGAAGGAAACAGGTGACGAAGGAGTAAAATGAAAAGAAAAGAAACACTGGAAACAAAAACAGAGGAAGCTAAAAGAAGCTAAAAGATGCTAAACTCAAAATTTGTTGGTAAAACAGCGTCAAATGTTTAATAACTGCAGTTCACAAAGGAAACACAGGGGGCAGCAGCTCAACTGACAACAACTACATCTGAATCTGAACCAACGAAGAAGAACGAGATGGAAAAAACCTGGTTTTTAGCCAAAATGCTAATCAGCCAAAATTGTTTATTATGCTATGACAACATGAGCTAATTTAGCTTAGCAAGCTAATGTTAGCATGATGTCAGATGCTAATTTTTGTTGAAATGCTAATATTATCTAGTTTTAAACCTTTAATGCTAATGCTAGCATGAGGTTGGATTCTTCCATTTGTTAACATCCTAATATTAGCAACAAGATAATGTTAGCCTACTCACTGTTCTGACAACATGAGCTAACATAACGTTGTTAGCATCCTAGTTTTAGCTATTTACAAACAAGCTAACATTAGCATGAAGTCAGATCCTACGTTTTTGTTAAAATGCTAATGTTAGCCTAATTTTAAACCCTTAATGGTAATGTTAGCATGAGGTGGCCCCTGTTATTTGTTAACAACCTAGTTTCAGCTAGTTATAAACAAGCTAATGTTAGCATGATGTCAGATGCTAGTTTTTTGTTAAAATGCTAATGTTAGTGTGAGGTTGGATTCTACCATGTTAATTTCAGTTAGTTATAAACGTTATAGACAACGTTAGCTAATTTAACTTTGTTAACATCCCAACTAGTTATGAAAAAGCTAATGTTAGCATGAAGTTGGAATCCAAATGCTAATGTTAGCTAGCTCTAAGGACATGTTACTAATATTAACATTAAGTTGTATCCTTTAATCTGTTTTGGTGCTGTGAAGCTAGCTGAGAGCTAATTAAGATGAAATGTTGCTAACACGCTAACTCATCTTTTTAAATTGAATTTAAAAAGACGAGTAACTTAACTTGTTGAATTAAACAGACACATTGTAGTAAAACTCTTCTAGTTTCCTTTGATGAATAAATGTTTAGTTCCAGTGAAACTGTCGTATCATATAAACTCTGACTTAGTTTCACCACCGTTACAACAACATTTCACCCTGTTTGGTCCAAAAAGACGCCAAGTGTGAACAAGTAAACGCTTAAATAATCAATGACTACTTAAAAAAAATAACAACCACCAGGATAATCGTTAGTTACACTTCTAGTAAACACTTTTCTGGAGTTAAACTTGTTTTGTAAAAACAACAAATGTTTCAACTTTGATTCTGGCTCCAGCAGAAGTTTCTCAGAGATGATGTTGGCATCAAAACACACAATGTTCCCAGTAACAGCATCATTACTTCCTGAATGTGATCTATGACCTGTGACTTCACCGTGAGATATAAATGATGGTGAGAAAGATGAGGAGGTCACAGAAGGACAGGCCAAACATTTGTCAGGATTTTACTGGTTCAACTTATTATTTACATCGAGAAGTCACAACACTGAGTCACTGCTGGAGGATATTTCCAAGAAATAAAACCTTACTGTGACATCAAAACCAGGATGTGGATCATATTTCCTGGATGTACTTGATTAGCAAACGTTTCTGAGAACACAGTGTGAGGTAAATATCCCATGATGCACTGCGTCCAACGGTCGTCTCTGTCCCAGGTGGAGACGAGTCCGTCTCAGTTCAACTAAGAGACATGAAGCTACAACCGTTGGATCCTTCACAGTCCAACAAACGTTAGCTGAGGTAGCTACATTAGCTGAGGTAGCTACGTTAGCTGAGGTAGCTACATTAGCTGAGGTAGCTAAATTAGCTGAGGTAGCTACATTAGCTGAGGTAGCTAAATTAGCTAAGTGAAGCTAGAAGTGGCTAAATTATCTTAACAACGGTTACAAACTTAGTTATATTAGTTAAGTTAGCTGAAATGACTGAATTTAGATTTCTAGTTAAGTCTTGTCAACTTCACCATCTATTTCCAGTCGACGTGTCTCGTCGACTTTACGTTAAAACGTTTACTCCTCATCCACTTCCACCTGCTGGAGATCACATGACATGAAGCTAACTCCTCCTCCTTCCTTCTGTTTCTATGTTACAATGTAACGTGTTTTTAAACTATTTATTTAAACTTTACTAACTCTATGAAACTCACCATGAAAACCAGCGTGTTGCCATGGTGATGTTTAAACTCCGGTTTAGCGGTTTAGTCTGTGTCGGAGGCAGCGTCTTCACCGGTGCTCGTCAACAATAAACGGCTGTAAATCACGGTGAGAAGCAGCGGCTACATCCTGTCTAGTTCACGTGACCAGACGTAGAGTTTGGTGACGTCACGGTGTGATCGGGAGTCAATCACTGACAAGTCTGGTAGTGTGAACACTACAGGTCTCAGACCAGTTGTTGAGACTCCAGAGACTGAGACTCACTGATCGATGGTGAAGTCAACTGGTGTCAACTAGACTTTAGCGTAGCTAAGTTAGCTTAAGTAGCTAGTACTGAGATGTGGATGTGCAGTTAAAGATAAAGGTCACATGACAACAGACTGTGAGTTGATGCTTGAACTCATCGATGTTGCTGCTGACCAGTTGGAAATGCATTCTGGGATACGGTCAACTTTATAACATCGTATAGTAGATAAAGTGTCTATTATGTAACAGGAAGTCAAACAGACAAATATCATGAAACTGGAGCTGAAATAACTTGTTTTTACATTTTCTTTTCGTAGTGTGACTGTGTCGTCTGTTCCACTAATTACCACATACCCAAGTGAAGCTATCGTTGATCTTTGAAAAGTCATGAAATCTCAACATGAAACAGAAAAGATCATGTTAATAAGCCAATACTGTGTGTGTCTGAGGACAGTCAACGAGTTTGTTGTAAAGTTTCCAGAAGACAAATTAAAAACAAACACAGACGAGGAGACTGATGATTTCAGTTGTTTGTTGATTTGTCTGTGAACATTTTCTCTGATTGCTCCAAAACAAAACAAACAAATAAATAAATGAGTGAAAAACTTCCTATAATAAATAACAGTGTTTACATATTAATCACCTGCATCTTTAAATGTGTGCAGACTGAACGGAGTCGTTGTAATAAATAACATTAATTGTTCTGCAGCGTCTCTGTTTTGACTCACACCTCCCTCCTTCCTCTTCTGTACGAGACCCACTTATTATCTTTTACTGTTGTTTTCTGAACTTTACAAGAGGCCTCTGAGGCTCTGGGCCTTTGATGGGGTTGAAAGGAGGAAAAAAAAAAGGAAAACTGCAGGGAGACGAGGAGGACGTTGTTATGGAAGCTGCTAAATGTAAATATTAAACCCAGACGATTCTTTAAAACGACAAAGTCGTCGTGTCACTGAACAACCACGGGATTGAAGAAGCAACGTCGAATTCATCGACATGTAAATACGAAGAGTTTCATCTGTAAAACTCAGAGTAAGAAACGATGATCTGAGAAACGTTTCCGAGGAACTCGAGGCGTGTATTCATCCGGCACCACTGGAAGTTTCTTATATAAAATGGATTAGAAACAAATGTTTGCACTCATGTGGATATAATCAAGTCCGGGGCTGCGGCCGCCGTTCAGCTGAGCTGGGGGAGGAAAAAAAAAAATTCCTAACCCAAACTCAAACTCGCTCTTGTTTCCAGGAACCGGCCGCAAGGACTGAACGTCTGTGGGTGAGCTCAGAGGGGAGGAGGGTGAGGAGGGTGAGGAGGACGGACGTTTCTTCTTCTCTTTCTCTTTTTTTTTTTTTTTTTGCTGGTCGCTGGCAGGAACCGTCAGCGACCCGATCTGCTTTCAATTACCGGTGGAGGATGATGTTAGACCTCTTCCTGTCCGTTATGTCTTGCACATGCAAACTCCAAAACATCCTGGAGTCTCACCACTGTCCTCCCATCCCTCCCCCCGTTCCTCCCCCTCAGCAGCGATTCATCTTCATTGCAGCGGAGGGTAAAACGGCCATCAGGGTCACTTCCTCCTCTTCCTCAGCCTGACCTCCTCTTTTTAAGTGCTGGTGATTCACTGGTCACTGGTGCAAAGTTGAGTTCAGGGATTTTTTCTCAGTGTGCATTAAGTTTTTTTTATTGTGCATTAGTGAATTAGTTCAGTTTTCTCTCGATGCTGTTTGGATTATGAATTTGTTTTGTGCTTTAAATGAAGCGAAGACGTGGAGTCAGGATGTAAACCAGTCTGTTTCCAACCGACGCTGATTACACAACAGAAGATGTGATGCAGATTGTGTTGTTAAAGTTGACGTTATGAACTCAGACAGACGTTAGGGGGGGATCCTCGTACAAAACGCTGAGATTTTCTGGTTCCTCTGAATCTCACTGCTTTCATTTCCAGACTGAAGTGACCCAAACTGATTCCTTCAGGACTGAGTGGACACAAACCTGATCACATCTGAGTCATTAAAGCAGAAAAATGGAGGAAACTGTGTCAAATGGTTTGAAGGAAATGAATCGTCTCCCGATGATGTCAGACAGTCGTCGACCGTCCACACTCGTGTCTCAGAGCTACGACGCCGAGATCATTCATCTACAACCACGTATGACAGAGAGGAAACATCACATCTGTGTCCACACAGCAGCTGTTAGCTGAAACCTCTAGATCCATGTTTATTACTGAAGGTATCTTAGCTAAAGTATCACAAAACCAGTTAGTTTAACTGAGGTATAATAATACGATAACTTAGCCAAAGTAGCCAAGTTATTCTAAAGTGACAGTTCAGATCAACATGAACCAGAGTCTGTTTCACCATGAATACGAGTCAAACTCCCCTCAACAGATATGTTACGTTGGTTGAAGTAATATCCAGTTTGACCGTCTTTTGTTTTCACAACCAAACAATGAAAGTAAATGGGGCAGTCAGCCAAACGTATCTAAATTGTCATTTTTTAACCACTAATAAAGCTCAAAATATCACTTCACTTCAGCAGTAGCATGAATAGGGTCCCTACACATAAACTGAAGTACTGATAACTTAGTAAGTGAACCCAGAGTTTATTAAAAACACTGTTTTACAAGACTTACCCAACGTCTGGTTTTATAACAACTGGTGATGAAGGTTGTTCCACATCAGCAGATTCAACATTTTTCTCTCTTCCCGGACACAAGATCCATGGACACACATGATGATGAATCTGCTGATCTGGAACACTCTTCATCATCTAGTCATCATCAGTGTCTAATAACTGGTCATCTTCACTTCAGGAACCAGGAACCAGTTCAGGATGTGGTTCCTGTCCAATCTAATGCACCTGCAGCTTCAGATTAGTGTGTCTGTGTGTTCAGTACCTTGGGGACGTCGATGGCGACCTCCCTCATGGCGCTGGGCTTCACCACCGTCATGGCCCACTGGAGATCCTGCAGAGTGACGGTCACCGTCCCCGTCAGCTGCCGGTCCGTCGGGCGGTGGGAACTTCCCAGCGCTCGCCTCAGAGCATGCAAACCTGCAGGACCAGGATTTACTGATGTTAAACCTCTGAACGGATGAGAGGAACAAAGTGTTTATCAATGAACCGCAGAGGTAACAATACAGCGGCTTACAGAGGTCATCGCTGTTATCCAAGTTTACAAAAACAAGTTTCAGTTGTAGCGTAAAAGACACACAGATGCTACAACAGAAAAGATGAATCATACACAAAACAAAAGGCTGCGATTTGAGGCATAGAAAAGGATATGAAAGTGGTGTTTGTTTGCCTAAAGAGGCAACGCTAGTGTCGTTGTGGCTTGAGGGTTTTCATTCAAAACCCACATGCACCCAGTCCAACTCTGTACTCAAAACATTCAGGCTTGTACATGCTGTAATGATACACGCCTAGCGAATGCAAATCTCAAAATGAACACTAATTCCCCTTTTGACGGCGAAAATAATTGGGCTCGCATTATTGTGGAGAAAAGAAGAGTAGGCCGAAGGGAAGGGAAGTGTAATTGAAGCGCTTAGAGCTTGAATACCCTCAGTTCCAGAGACTTCTGCAGCCCAACAAAGAAGAAGACGGCAAAACAAACACTGACGTGTCATTATCAAGAATGGGCCTTTGTTGAGCTTTGCAAAAGAGAGAGACAAAGTCTGAGCTCAGGCAGCGCCGCAGTAAACCGAGGTGCTGAATGAGTTCAGACGCTGTGAGAAGGTTATTTACAGAAACATGCAGCGTTTTCCTGCAGCAAGTAGAGAAAAGTTAAAAAGACGATCGTGAAACATTGAAACGTTTCTTTATTTTAAGGAGCCACAAACCACGCGAACGTCTCAGAGCCACTTCACTGAAACATGAAGCTACAAACAAACTTCAACTTGTTTCTACTGGTGCTCAGGCGAGAATTAAAGCGTCAAAGCTGCAGGTGAACTTCCTGTTTGACAAAACTCATCCGACGTTGGTGAATCACAGTCAAGTTTGTTCTGATTTAGGAACAAAGATGGCGCCGTTTCTGAACATGATGGCGTCACCATCAATGTTTGATACAAAACAACGTTTCTACTCTTTGTTTCCTGGATCAACCTGAACGACCGACGTCACATCGGACGAACTGAGTCACAGCTCGTTAACGTGAAGTTGACCTCAACTTTCTCTTGATGACGACTCAGAGGAAATGAACAGGAAGCTTCTGACGCACGTTACGATCTATATTTCATCTCTCGACGAACAGTAAGAAATAAAAAATTAACAGTTTAGTCGACTGAAAATAATGTTTCGTTGATAAAAAAAAGGAAGAGCTTGTGGTTATACTTATTTATTTGATATTTTCTGTTTAGTTGAAGCTGAAGAAGATTTAAAAATCAGCAGAAGAGAAAACGTTGGTGTCTGAACTTTACATCTTTGATAACATCAACGTTTCCTAAAAGAAAACAGTCGTGATCGATCACGGAAATTACAGATTGTTTGAATGTGAGCTGCAGTAGAAGGTGTTGACCCTTCAGAGAGGAAGTTAGTTCAAATCATGATCCATATAAACACGTCCATCATCTCAGGGCTCAGGTCCGGTTGTAACGATTTCAACTAAAAACGACCACGTGTCCGTCAGGTCACATCCAGCTGTGAAGACTCAACTCATCCAGGTGGAGACAGGTCGTTGCTGAATGTGGTCGGTGATTATCAGCTACAAAAACAACACAACACCACAACACGTTGTGTAACAGCATCACACATAAAGTCTTGGCTTCGGTCGGAGGAGAGTCGAGGGAACGGACGTGGTCCAGGGCTGGAGTCCAGCAGCAGACGAGGGGGATTTACGATCAGACAAGACGCTTCCTGTTTATATTTTCCAGGACGAGTCGGACAGACGCAGGAGGAGAAACACAATTAATGCAAACAGGTTCGTCTTCGGGGTCAATGTGTTCCCCAGCACCAGCGACGCTCCCCGGTGGATCACGTCTTTCTTTTCACTTTTCACTTTTCTTTTCTTTTTTTTTCTCGCCCCCCTGAGGTCCCAACATCTCATCTGATCCACCTGGCGGCTGCTGCAGCTCTTCATCTGCATTAACGCTTCGACCCGCCGCCGCTCACATTCACAAAAACATCTGGTGAGAGAGGACGAGGCAGGACAGGACAGGATGTGGAAGGAGGCTGATGAGGAGCAGCGAACCTCAGCTGCTGTGAAGGCGGAGGCCTCGGCCTCGTTATACCGGCAACGAAACCTGAGCAGCTGCCGTGTTTAGATTCTGCTTTTAAAGATAAAAGACGACGTGCAGCTGCAGAAGAAGCCCACATGGAGATTTATCAGAGAGAGAAAGAGGAAAAACCTGCAACAACTTGTACAAAAACACATGAACCTCAGTGAGAGAAGGGTTGAAATCTCCTCTGCAACAAGTTTAAAGTTGAAAGAGTCGACGCTGCAAAACGCAGCTGACAAATGTTTAATAAACGTTGCACATGAATCTGTCGGAGACTGAATCTAAAAAAACCAAACAGCTCGAGCAGAAAAATGGGGAAAAGTGGTTCACGACGCCCCGAGGGCAACGGAAACTTGATTCGACGATGCGACTTCAACATTTGGCCTCAGGGATTCGATCTCTCCTGACTCGCTCTTGGCCGACTCCAGCTCACATTTGGTTTAGTTATGAAAACATCCGATGGGAAGGAAGAAAAAAAAGAGGCAACACAACACAATTTAATGTGAACCTTATGTGGACTCATTTTCCTCTCTTTCTTTCTTTCTTTCTTTCTCCTTCTTTCCAAAATGCTTCGAATTCGCCAGAGATCCAGAGGGAGTTGGAGAAGAAGGGGCCCCTGAAATGTACAAGAATGCACATTTGCAAAACATCACAACAGAGACCAAACTAGGTATGGACGCAGGCGAGGGAGGAACTGAAGCTGACCAGGAGGAAGGGAGGAGATGGCTTATTTGTGGTTTCTCAACAGGGATGGTTTTAATTATGTCGAGTCCAAAACAGAACAGACCTTCCCCCAAATCAAGGCCTCGTCTTCCTCTTCGTTTTCATCTTCTTCTTCGTCTTCTGCTGCTTCAGGGGTCAAACCTCCAAACTGGACAAACCTCCAACATATAAAACACTTTAGTCTCTGATATACATAAAGGATCCATGCAGTTTCAACCAGCTTCATTTGATCCATCAGTCACAAAGTGATTTAACTGAGCTGCTGATATTTACGTGATCCAACGTGTGTTTACTTCCACCAACTGGACACAAATGAAACTAAAACATCACGTACAATCAGCACAGTCAGTCGGTCGATGAACTGGTGACCGATCACACGTCAATAATGACCCGAACTTTGTCAAATCAAATAAAAACAAATGTGCTTCGACATGAATCAGAACGAGAAGAAGAACGATTTAAAACGACAAACGATCAAGTCCAAGTCTCGCACCTCACCACCAGACGAGGTGATGACGTCCGTTCTTATAAAACAACAAAATAAAATCAACCAAACGTCGTCTAACATACAGAAACGTTTCTCATATCGTAGATAAAATATGATATAAATGGTTATAAATCAGCAAAACAAGCTCCTCCCACTGAGGTCACATGACCTTTATCTTCAAGTCCACATCACAAACGTCACCTGCTGCTGCAGTAACAAATGTTAGCATGTTAGCATGAGAGTGTGTTAGCATGTTAGTGTGTTAGAATGTTAACGTGTTAGTGTTAGCATGTTAGCATGTTAGTGTGTTAGCATGTTAGTGTGTTAGCATGTTAACGTGTTAGTGTGTTAGCATGTTAGTGTGTTAGCATGTTAACGTGTTAGTGTTAGCATGTTAGCGTGTCAGCGTGTTAGCGTGTCAGCATGTTAGCATGTTAGTGTGTTAGCATGTTAACGTGTTAGTGTTAGCATGTTAGCATGTTAGTGTGTTAGCATGTTAGTGTGTTAGCATGTTAACGTGTTAGTGTTAGCGTGTTAGCATGTTAGTGTGTTAGCATGTTAGTGTGTTAGCATGTTAACGTGTTAGTGTTAGCGTGTTAGCGTG
This sequence comes from Polydactylus sextarius, assembly GCA_016801845.1. Taxonomy (NCBI): domain Eukaryota; kingdom Metazoa; phylum Chordata; class Actinopteri; family Polynemidae; genus Polydactylus; species Polydactylus sextarius. The sequence continues at coordinate 25,494,000 of CM028930.1, read as the reverse complement.
TTAGCGTGTTAGCTTGCAGCAGTAAACGATGTGACGGGAGCTGATTTGGGTCAAAACAGTTTCACAGAACAAACAGAATCAGAATCAGAAGAAGAGGCAGAACAAACGGCGCCATCTGGTGGCTGAATGTGTCACCGCATCATCAATCATCAAACCTCTGATCATCGTTTTCTTACTGAGGACAATGGTTGCGTGTTGTTTTCTGACAATTTCACACAATTTTCCTGCAGGAAACATCTAAATAACATGGACAAAAAGAAACACTGAAGATAAATTTACAGTAGTTTGCAGCTGCATCATGTGACTGAATAAAAACGTTTCGTTGGTGCAACGACAAAAGGTAAAAATGTAAAAGGTGAATCTACATTGTTGTGTTTTTCCTGCCTGAGGCCTGGAGCTGCAGCTCAGCAGCGACGCTGATGAATTGTGAAATAGTTTGTGTGTTACAACATCACACGACCGCAGGAACGTTTTCATTACGATCCCGAGCTTCCGGAGCGACTCTCTGCACCTGTATTTACAATAGCCAACATCTGTTCCCGGAGCTGAAACACCGCAATAATATGTGCTGTTAACGCGCACGAGGACAGCAAAGACAAATACGTGAGCTCGCACACTCCAAACATGCAGGAAACGTGTGCAGACACACACACACACACACACACACACACACACTCAGAGAGCAGCTGTCACTGGGTGAAGGTAAGTGCTGAGGTTAAGGAGGACAAGCTGCACATTTCCGGATTTTATAAACACAGGCCTCAAATAAACTTCACATGCTGATCCGACTGATATTTATGTGACCCGTCCTCAAATTCCTCAAGTGTCTTTAAAAGGACAGATGAGTTGAAAAGCTCTTTATAAGGAAAAGCTGCGGCTGTAAACACAGCAGAGCATTTAACTGTGTTTGGTCCATTTAGTCGTTCACGGCGCAATTTATGTCAAACACAGAAAACTCAGCTCGTTTCTGCCGCGTCGTCTGTCGAACGTGAAGATCAATAGTTTGGTGTAAAAGTATTTAGATTCAGTCGCAGCGTTAACACGTTTACAGAGTAAATCATTTAGAAGGTTTAGTCTGAGGCCGACGTGTTGGACGCTCCGACGTCTTCAGGATAAAAACTGCCGTGTTTATTCTTGCACATAATCAGTTGAACGGTTCTTTTTTGTTCCACTGGGCTTCCCCCTGTTTGGAGACGCCTGTAAACAGTGAGTCCGGATGTGGCACAAACCAAACACCACGAGCACGAGGACGAAAAACACAAACGTGTACATTCACACACACAATGAACAGAGTTTCAACTGAAGAGGATGAATATTGACGACCGAATGACGACGGAGAAACGAGAAACTAACGATTCATTATGATACAAATACAGTTTTTAACCACTAATAAAGCTCAAAATATCACTTCACTTAAAGCAACAGAACATCCTTCATGTTGTTCCACATCAGCAGATTCATCATGTTTCACAGACACATCGACCTGTTGTTCAGTAAAATGATGAATCTGCTGATGTGGAACAACCTTCATCACCAGTTGTTATAAAACCAGACGTTGGGTAAGTCTTGTAAAACAGTGTTTTTAATAAACTCTGGGTTCACTTACTAAGTTATCAGTACTTCAGTTTATGTGTAGGGACCCTATTCATGCTACTGCTGAAGTGAAGTGATATTTTGAGCTTTATTAGTGGTTAAAAAATGACAATTTAGATACGTTTGGCTGACTGCCCCATTTACTTTCATTGTTAACTATTTGGTTGTGAAAACAAAAGACGGTCAAACTGGATATTACTTCAACCAACGTAACATATCTGTTGAGGGGAGTTTGACTCGTATTCATGGTGAAATAGACTCTGGTTCATGTTGATCTGGACGTCACTTTAAAATAATCTGTCCATTATTCAGACTCTAACTCAGACAAGGCAGAGAACAGAAGAGAAGGTAACTGTTTATACTTTAACTTGTTCCTGCAACAAATTGTCTAAAACATCACAACTTATTGGAACTTTTTATAAAATCTGCTGTAAAATCAGATACGTTAGAAACTTTGTTGTATTTAACGCTAAAGTCAAATCATCAGACAATAATTTCTGCAGCTGATTAAGATTCATGTTGAAGTCTCAGTAACGATCTTGACTTCACTGATTATTGACAGTCGATCGGTATAAAGCGTAGCTACGAGCTCGTCCTTCGTGCGTCTCCGTCCGGTGACGACGTGACGAAGAGCTTCATCAGGTTCAGACTCGACCGTCGGGAGAAAAGAAACGAGTCTCCGGCTGCAGCTCCAACATTTTTCTGCTGTGACTAACTGGGTCCAGAGAATCGTCTCAGTGTGAACATAAATCTGTCGACCGCAGACAAACCGTGATGAAAGCCGTGTCCAGCTGAGACCAGGAGGATGATGGGAGGAAGGAGGCGGGGCCACAGGGACAGAGGGGGCGGAGTCAGACCAGTCAGACAGTCCCTCAGGGTACTTCTGAGGTTCCTCCTCCATCATTACAAGCCCATAGTTAATTGAGTTTTTTTCTTCAATAACAAACTCTTATTTAAACGATCTTGGATCCAAAATAAACCTGACACTTACAAACCATCCATGTTTCAGGTGTTTTATAGAATATATCTGCTGAATGTGCTGCAGGAAACAAACAACTAAAGAAACTCATGAATCAATATATGAACACTGAAGATTGAGGAAGTGAAACTACAGAGACGTGGTAGAGGACAGCAGAGGTCAGAGGTCACATCACAGACTAAAGACTTTAGTCTTAGAAACAATTAAAACATGAATAACGACTCCATGAAACAGGTGAAACCAGGACGATTTGGTTCTAAAACCTGATGATGTGATGTTTTTAAATCACTTTAAACTGAAACTTTAAAGTTTCTGTCCTTGTTTTTTCTCTGCAGGTTTAAAATCCTTCCTGTCATTAAAGGATCACGTCGTTGAACCAGTTTTCCTTCGGTCACTGAACACGATGTAAAGAAAATCTTCTGAATGGTTTTCGTGCTCTCAGGAGGATTAACCCGAGGGTTTAAACTGTTATGAAGCTGATACGAGCTCATTGTTGCGTTACTTTACGCTCCGTCGGTGATCAACAGCAATTAAAGTGACGATTATGTAACAAACCGACGACGTCCACACCAACATTAAACGCGGTTTCACTCTTCTTCTCTGGTGTAAAAGCAGCGTGTTATTGTCCACAAACAGGAAGCGAGCGTCTGCGCGTGCAGCTGCAGGACGACCGTCGTGTTCGTGACCTGAACGCGTCGCAGCCGCTCGGCCAGGAAACGAAGCGTCCGAGCGATTTGGTTCATTGTTGTTACCTGAACGACGAGGAAACAACTGCAGCTCAAACACGACGTGTTTTTGTTCCTTTTCAATAAAAGAGAAAGAGGAAAAAACACATTTCAACTTGTGGAAACACGAGTGTTTGAACGCTGGGAGCTGGTCTAGTTCAGTGCTGTTGTTATTATCATTAATGTGTCCTGAGAAGTGATCAGCTTTACTCTAAATATCTTTTATTATTTTTACTTTTTGTGACATTTTCGTTGAATTTCTTAATATTTCCTGTTCATAAACATCGTCGGCTCAATGCTGATGAATTTCAGATGTTTATGACACAAACTTTAAAACCTATAAAACCTTTTTTAATAAATCTGCAGCCACGTGAGGCTGCAACAAACCTTTTATTTATTACTTTGTTTGTTAATTTTTTTTTAAAGTTTCTGTTTGTAGAAAGAAGAAACAAAAAGCTGTCGTTGACCTGGTTTATCATCTTCGACTATTTAATCTTAATAAACGTCAGGATGTGAATCTTCTCTCGTCGCTGCGTCGTTTTATTTAGTTGATGAACGGATCAGAAACTTTCATCTGCTCCTTTGTTTCGTTAGAATCAGATTCGAGATCGCTAATTATTATTGTTTCTTTTGTTCTTTTATTTGTTTGTTTTTAATGAAATAAACAACAACAAACAGAACTAACACGGCCGGACAACAATTTTATTTTATTGTTTTATTTATTTATCTAAACAGCTGTGAAATAAACTTTTAAAACTTTATTTAAATAATTAAAACTTTATTTAACAGCTGTTTAGTGTCTGTTTGTCGTCAATAAATAAAAACAATTAAATTAACAGTTTATTTAAAAACTTAATAAAGATTATTTTAATGTTTCTTTGTTTTTCTGCCTCATATCTTATTTTATCAACGTAAATGAAACGTGAGGTTTTTATTTATTTAAAGTCTCTGATGTTTGTCGAGTTAAATCGAGTTTATTTAGTTCGATCAGTTTCACACTGTGAAAGATTGTTTTAATATTTAACAGCTGGTTTATAATAAATGAAGAACTGATCATCTTCATCATCATCTTCATCAATCAAATCAGTGAGAAACTGATCCAGGATCAGTAGAAGAAGAATCCTGACTCTGTTTCTGTTTCTCTTTGTTTTGTGTTTTTGTGGTTTTGCAGATTATTTTCAGGGGAAGTGATCAGAGCCAAACGAGGTTGAGGAGGTTGTTGTTTCCCTCCGGGATCAGAGAAGGATTCTGGGAAAACACGGTCGGTCACGTCGACAGTAAATCAGCTCCTCGTACGGCAGCGACGAGTCCTCAGCTGGAAATGTAATACGCCACGTGACCGAGGCTCCGAGAGAGAGAGAGACCACCCAGGAGGTCACACACACTGATAAACACACATACAGCAGTGTGTGTGTGTGTGTGTGTGTGTGTGTGTGTGTGTGTGTTTGAGGAGGAAGAGGAATTTAACAACAACTGGTGGTTTCAGTGGTTTTAGACCCGAACGCCACAAAAAACTGCAACTTCCTCTTCAACAAATATCAAACGATGGTGAGTTCAAAGCTGCTTCACGTCCAGAAAACATCTAAAAATAATTGTTCAAAACTCGTTGAGACATAAAAATAAAGTCACACGAAGCCGAAGAACGAGGCTCGATGACAAACGTTGGAGGAATCCTGACGTGTCGTGACCGTCGAAGATTAAAACCACGACTTCATCACTGTTTATGTTTGAGTTTCTAGAAAACACGAAGCTGCTTCTCCTCATCCAGACGTTTTAAATGTTCCTATAACTTCCTGTACCTCGGCGCCGCTAACACCAGCATCGACTCACCTGCCTCTTTACAAACGGCGGCGATGTCGGCGCCAACGTATCCGTGAGCTGCATCCATCAGCGCCGTCATCTCGGCAGCGGTGACGCTGCACGGCACCGAGCTCAGCTGCTTCTGGAGGATGTCGACTCGTTCCGAGGCTGCGGGGACGCCGACCTGACGGACCACAGAGACAAGTCAACATCTACGACTCTCAGATTTAGTTCTACTTCTAACCAACGACTTCTCACCTCCAGCTCCTTGTCGAAGCGTCCCGGGCGGCGCAGCGCCGGGTCCAGAGCATGAGGACGGTTCGTGGCCCCGAGGACCAACAGTTGACCTGAGTGACCTTCCTGCAGAGAAACGAGAAGAAATCTGGTTTTAATCGTCTGATTCTTACGTTTCTGATGCAAAATGAGACTTTTTATGAGACGAGAAGTAAAATAATTCACATTGAATCACGTCAGAGGCAGATGCTGATGATTATACAGATCTATTTCTATATGTTTTAGAAAAAAACATTTGTCTAAAACAAGTCAAACACACAAGAATCTGTCTGTAAAACTAAAAACTAAAACGTCATCTTGAAACTAATGAAGAAAAGTGAAGAATCTGTATTTAAAGAAACTGACGATGATTAAATCCAGTTTCATGTTGCTTCAAGTTATTTTTCAAAACTTCTGAGACTTTTCTGACTAAAACCTTCTAGTTTCACGTTTTCTCTTCATTCTTTGAACCAATCAGCTCTGACCGTCTTCAGTCGTCTGGTTTGAGCTGATGAAGTTGAAGCAACTGAAGCTGATTTGTCTCCCAGACGACCTCAGCGCCTGTTTCTGTATCTGTGACGAGACGTGAAGGACGACCGTCGTCTGTTTTCTCATCAAACACGACCAACGAGAGATGAAACCACGGCCAGTGAAGCTCGTCCAGCAGAAACTAACGTCCACATTTGTCACGAAGAGACACTGAACCGACCGTCGGTGGATGAAACGGTTTCTACCTTCGCTGAGATCACATGACGTTTTAACTCTGAACCTCCATGTTGTTATTTTCATAAACAGAAACGCACCGAACCGATCCCGTCCATCAGCGTCAACAACGAGGCCACGACTCGTTTCTCCACTTCGTTCTGAGCTCCTTCTCTCTTCGGACACAGAGCGTCGAGTTCGTCGATGAAGACGATCGCTGGTTGTCTGAAAAAATCATTTAATAAAACGATTAATAAACTTACTACTATGTGTTTTTATATCAACAGAGATTTAGTTCAGTTACAAATGAATTTAAACAAAATTGTTTAATTACTGCTACATTTAATAAATGTTTAATTAAACATCATTTGTTCTTTGTATTTATTCCACAATAAACCAATATATTTATTGATTTATAAACTCATGTAACTACGTATATTTTATCAGCTTCACCTCTGAGACGCTTCAGTAAAAATCTGCCGCAGTTTTGCTTCAGTTTCACCGTAAAATCTGAAAGTAAAAAGTCAAAACAATGTTTTTATTTTTTAGTAAATAAAAGAACTTTTCTGTTCATTCTTTGTGTTTTTATATATTTTTTATAACCGCAGCCTCGTCGTACTTGCTCATGACTTCTGGTCCGTTGATCACCGTCATATGAGCTCCGACCTCATTGGCTATCGCTCGTCCAATCATCGTCTTCCCTGTCCCCGGCGGTCCGTAGAGCAGGACTCCTCTGGGCGGAGGGATCCCTGCGTTAAAGACGGTTTATTAAATATTTTCTATGCGACTGAATAAATAAATCATCTAATGTGTCGTGTGACGAACCGTAGCTGCTGAACAGCTCCGGATGTTTCAGAGGAAGTTCAATCGTTTCTCTGATGACGTCCAGTTGAGTCTTCAATCCTCCGATTGAAGCGTACGTCACCTTCGACGTCTTGACATCGGCGTCCACGTCGTCTTGACGGGCTCTGGCTCTGAAACTGACGGTGGTGGAGCAGGACAGGCGGTAGAAGGTGTCGGAGCTCAGAGCGCCACCGGGTGGAGCTGTGGGGGCTGCACCGTCTTCCCCTGAGCCTGCAGGAGGATTCTGGGAAATGTCGGAGGTAGTGGGGGGTGAGGAGAGGAGGAGCTGTGGACGGCGTGG